>JABWDY010029499.1:0-11615 GCA_013358455.1 Thalictrum thalictroides | reverse complement strand
AAACATGATATATATAGGGTTGTTTCTAAGAAAGTGAAATAAACTACTAGATTTTTATTGCATTTTTTTTCCCTTTGTGGAAAAGGAAGATGGATTTTGTATGTGAGATGTGGGATCCCAGTTGTATGTTGGTTACGTGTGAAGTTCCTGAATTAGGAAAGATTGAGATCTGGTACGCTTACATGAACATATCATTACTGATTGATTTAAATCCCTTGGGTTGTGGCCCGGTTAGGATAACCGTGAATAGGGGATTGTCTCTTCGGCTGTGGCCTGGTTAGGGTAGCCGTGAATAGGGGACATGTTTGATGGTGGATAAATTCAGGGATTTGTCACACATGCCAGATTAATTAAAGATTAATAAAAGCCACATATATATTATTATATATATTGTATCACGAGACGATCTGGCAAGGGATCTATTGAATTCCTATAAAGAGAGGGTTTATAACATGTTGTCATATTCCGGAGACGACAATCCTCTTTAGGTTTACATCTTCGTTGTTCACCTTTAGACGGTGAATGAACACTTTCTAGTGGTGAACACTGCCTGATGTTTCCAGGAATTCTTTTCTACCTTTCTAGATTACAATCTATTTAGTCGTATAGGTTGTTGATGGTTAGTGCATGTGTTGGGGGATAAATGTTACCTCGAGGAGGTTAGATGCGAGGAGTGAGAGGTAGTCCACTCCTGGACGTGTGTCAGGATCCTGAGCAGTCTGCAGTCGTCAAATGTTTGACCACCGTTGGAGCGTCGTGGTTAAAGGGCCAACCTGAGCCTTAAAAGAGGGTAGTGTTCTCGAGACACAAAACGGTAATCACCCGACCGGATAATCAGGAACTAACGGTGCATGGTTCACATCGGTAAGTACTGAGCTAAGTATTGCTAGGACTAGGGCTGAAATCAGTCGTATTCTCACCACCCTGATTGGATACAGGTACCCGCCCTATTGTATAAATGCATGGATATTATTAGTAGTAGAAGTACTTTAAATTATGATTATTGTCGTTACAGTTATTTAATTTAAACCTGCATATTTTTAACTGCTAGCGTGATTAATTGTTATGCATGAATAGATAGTATATTGGGGAATGTGGGTTTCTACTGAGCAAGTGGATTATGCTCACCCTTACCATTACGCTTTTCAGCTGAGCCTATTATTGGAGAGCCTGCTGCTGCAGCAGACGATGATAGGGACGACCGTTACATCTGCCTGATGTGAGAGTGCAGTCCAGAGTTGTAACTTTTTGACAGGTCTTATATATATATATATAAATATCACACTCGAAAACAATTATCTATATATTATTAGAATCTTGTAATGTATACAGTTTGGTCTCTATATATATAAAAGGGTGTTTTTGAGGTTTTTGATATTATGGTGGAATTAATAGAATGGATAACATCAACACCAGACTTTCATGTTTTTTTGTTGTGGTTAATAGAGTAAAAATGGTGAACATTGCCCATGGTGTTGATGGTGATGCCTCAAGATTCGATTCAGGTTCATTGGGATATGGGTTGGATTTTAGGGCGTTACAGTATAGCTTGCGTGCGTGCTACAATATCTTGAATGAAAAGCTCATTTGGCAATACCTCTGGCTCATGATGTATCTCAGTGGATAGAGATTTCCATTTAGGAAGTTGCAAGCCACGTTCAATTATCATATTATGAAGAATAATACATGTTTTCATAATTCTTCCAAGCGTAGCTCTATCCCAAAATCGTACAGGTTGCTTAACTATAACAAACCTTGCTTGAAGAACACCAAAAACCTTTCTACATCCTTCCTTGCACGCTCTTGCCGTTTGACAAATTGCCTCTCCATTTCATTTCATGGTCGTTTTGGGGCTTGAATCAAAGTTGCCCATTCTGGGTAGATTCCATTGGCAAGGTAATACCTCATGTTGTATTGCACACCATTATATTGATGGTATAATTGCATGGTGGTGCATTTCCATTCATGATGCGGTCAAACAGATGAGAGTTTTCAAGCACCTTTAGGTTGTAAGATCCAGCCATGCCAAATCCACATCTCATGGTCAACAACTGCTTCCAAAATCGCGTGTATGACCAGTGTGTTGCCCTTTCCACGCTGTTGGATAATTCTTCCAAACCCAATGCATACAATCTAGAGACCCCAACATACCAGAAAAGCCACGTTTTTTCCCTATTTGTAGTAGCCTTGCAATGTCAGTTTTGTTTGGCTTCCTCAGGAATTCTTCTTTATAGAGTTCAACGATTGTTTCACAAAATTGCATCAAACATTCAATCACGGTGCTTTCTGCAATCTTGAGCCATTCATCGAGTGTATCTGCAGCACAAACATAGGATAACATTCTTATTGTTGCTGTCATCTTCACATGAGGAGTAAGTCCAAGCCTAAATGCATCATCTCTCTTTTGAGGAAAGAAGGGATTGGCAGCTATGACATCCTTGAGAATTTTGTTGAACAAAGACCTCCTCATTCGAAACCTTCATCGAAAGAACTCACCATCAAAACGAGGATCTTCAAAAAAGTAATCGTTAATCAACCTTTCATGGGCAACTTGTCTATCCCGATTAACATATTTTCTTCATACAATAGATCTCCAACATTACATTCATCTTCATCGAACATTTGTGCCAATACTAACATTAATGGAAGTTGTCCATTAATCCTCATAGGATTGAAAGATGTAACTTCATCATCGCTACTATCATCAAATATCATTACAATAATAAGCATATCATCGGTATCAAACGTAGGTTCTGACATGTTTTTGTTGTAAAAAATGTCATGCTTAAACACATTATTGGCACAAAAGTTATTCATACAAGCATTTATTCAAACACATTGTTAGCATAAAAGTCTTCATTCTTAAACAAACATACTTAATCCATGAATTACACAAACATTCTTATCAAATAAACAATAAAACTTACCTTTGAGTTTTAGAATCAAAGCTTTCAAAATCTAGTGAAAATTGAACTTCGAAATCGAAAGAGGGGGATGCACAACAACGGAGACCAAGAGAAGAGTGTTTTTAAAAACTAAGTGTTTGAACTACTGAATCGACTGGTATGTTTTAAGATTTTTTCACCTTACCGCACTGCAAGTGCGGTCTCGTTAAGAAATTGTACCATACCGTACTGCAAGTGCGGTCTGAAGAAGCCTACAGTGAAACCACATATGAAGTGCGGTCCCATTCATAAGCTTAACATTTGACTAGCACACACCATTGGACTCCTCTGTGTTAGGGACTTAGCATTTTTAATAAATTGTATTTTTTTTGCTTAGGTATACAGTGTAGTGTATATCTCTATCTATAGAGACGGGGTCAACCCCGAGGCGTGTTTCCTGCGCAAAAATTGTTCACGTCATGTTAATTTACCCTTTTGTCCCTCAACTAATAATTTTCTCCCAACCTGTCCTGACCCTGTATTTTACACTTTTACCCTTCAACTAATAATTCTCTCCTAACCTGTCATGACCCTGTATTTTACACTTTTACCCCTCAACTTATAATTCTCTTTTTTACCCCTCAACTTATAATTCTCTCCCAACCTGTCCTCCGACCTTGAATTACCTTTTTACCTCTCAACTTATAATTCTCTCCCAACCTGTCCTTTGACCCTGAATTACCTTTTTTTACCCCTCAACTTATTTCTCTCCCAACCTGCTCTTTTTACATTTTTGCCCCTAACCATTTAATTCTCTCCCTACCTGTCCTTTTCCTAACCTGTCTGACCCGTGTGGAGCACGGTTCTCACGCTAGTAGTGTATAATAGGTGAACTATTGGAAATGCCTTAAACAACTCCTATTTGGAAGAAACTGTTTGGAAGTTGGCTCATAGAAATTTGCCATGGCAATATCCCACCCCAATAGTTTTGGGTGGGATTTGGGAAACCAAAGTGCATATTTTAGAAGCTAAAGTGGTCCATGTGTGGCAGAGGAGTTATACAATGTTTCATGTTATTTGTAGATGATTGCACGTGGTAGACAGTTTTAAAAAATCTATTTCCTGTTCATTGAATCCATTTCTCACAAAGTCAAGAAAAGGACAAATCAGAGAGTAAAGCTTTTGAAAGCTTTGAAACTGTTGTTGTTGTTGTAGATAGATATGATAATGAAGTTGAGTTAGTGAAGCCATCAATTGTTGTGCTCTTCCCTACACTCCACAGTACACACAACTCACTTCACTACCTGACAACTCTTAATTAATGAAGTGAATAACACCTGTTGCATTCACTTCCACTCTCTTTCTTCACAACAAACACTTCTGCTTCCTACTCCTCTTGAACTGAACTCTCATTTTCTTAGAATTTACAACCTCCCCACTTCCTAAAACCTTCTCAAAATCAATACCCAATCTTCAAAATCTCATCTGTTTCAAATACCCATTTCTTAAAAGTTGATGATTTGATGCATTTTGAAGGATTTTTAAGCTGTCAATGAGTGGGTTTTTGTGGGAATGGGAATGGGGTGTTCGGTTTCACATCTTGCAGCAAAGTTGGCATTCTTTCCACCTAGACCATCAACGTATCAAGTGAAGAAGAAAGAAGATGGGAAAGTGGTGGTAGTGTCTTCTACCATTCCTAATGATGATAGTTCCATGGATGTTAGGTTGTTGAAAACCAAACGTGGTAACAAGATCGTTGCTTTTTACCTTAGAAACCCTTATGCTAGACTTACCCTTCTCTATTCACATGGCAATGCTGCTGATCTTGGTCAACTCTATGACCTTTTTGTTCAACTCAAGCTCAATCTTAGGGTTAATCTTATGGGGTTAGTTCTTAATCTTGTTTTCTTGACTACCCAAAATTTGTAATCACTTTTTTTATTACAGTTTAATTATATTTAAGGCACTGGTTAAATTAGTGTTTAGATAATGGTTACTGTTTGTACTTTGTAGTGATTCTGATTTCTGTGTATAAATTAATGGCCTTGCTTTCTTCTCTTTTGATGTTAGACAATTATATAAACAAAAGGTTCTATTATCTTTCTTTTGAAATGCATTTTGTCTGTTTTTCGATACACAAGTGCCAATTCAATGACAACCCTTGAATTTCAACCAATATTACCAGTTTGTAATTCGATAAAAGTGTGTTGGATGAATCTATTTGTGAACATTTGGTTGTACCTTGTGTATTAAAGAGAGATCTGTGTTCTCTTCAAGCTCCATTCTCCTTCTGTTGACATTCATACTCAAGTTTGTGTTTGTTAGATTTTTCGACTTATCATTTTGCACATTCAGGCATAATTTATGACCATGTTGTTCTTTATCTGCAGATATGACTATTCTGGATATGGAGCATCTACTGGTAAGGTAGTACTCATTGCTTTACCTGATATAAGATATTCTAATATCTAATTGTTTTTATATGTCTGGTCTTTTCTAATTTTGGGTTTTGGTATTTTCATCTCTAATGTCTGATATTAGAGATCAGTGGTGTTGGACTGGTTTTATTAAACATATGTTATTGGGTCCTTTATGCCTTGGGTTTAGATTGTGTGTTAAGGCATGTTGGTCTTTGTTTTGTGTGTTCTCCCTCAAATGACTATCCTCTTTGGGAGATCTGTAATCTTAAGAGTTAAGATGGTTAATATACAGGTGGGGGTCTGGCTTTGGGGTTTGGTAGCTTTAAACATCTGCTTAGAATGAAGTAGCGTACTCATTATATTTTCTGTTTATGTGATTCAGCCGAGTGAATATGATACATATGCAGACATCGAGGCTGTATATGAGTGTCTTGAGACTGAGTATGGAGTTAGTCAGGAAGATATGATTCTGTACGGCCAATCAGTTGGAAGTGGACCCACTCTACATTTAGCAGCGAAGTTACCCAGGCTAAGAGGTGTGGTTTTGCACAGTGCCATACTCTCAGGTCTTCGAGTGCTTTGTCATTCAAAAGTCACTCTCTGCTTCGACATTTATAAAGTAAGTATCTCAATCTTGTCTGTGCAGTTTACGTGTGAAATCCTGGGAAGTGTGATGCTGTAGCAGGACCATCAGTATACATACACAAGCTATATGGTATATTAATTTGTTATGAAAGGTCCACGAAGCTGGACATGGTAGGATAGTTATTGCAGTCCAGTGAATCACCATTTGAATGGGAGTTACATCCATGATCTACTATTTTCATAATATCACCATAGAGTGAATATACTGCCGTAGGAAGAATTTTCTTAGCAGCTCTAAGTCCTGGTTATGATGGCGATTTTATATTTTGTATACCTCCTCTAGACTAATCAAATAAATAGTAAAGGATGATAAAGATGGTGTGCATGCTAGATAACTTTATTAAGGTGGGGGTCTGCCCAACGCCAGGTTATTCTGCAAAACAAAAAAAAATCTAAAATCTTTACCACTGTCAACTCTTAGCTTCTTACTTAAACCCCCCTGCCAACCAAAATTTCCTCTTTTAGAGTTGCTTATGCTCTTTCTGTTGCAATTTAAACTGACACTGACTGAATATAATGATTATATGCAGAATATTAACAAAATTCGGAAGGTCAAGTGCCCAGTTCTCGTCATACATGTAAGATTTTCTTCATATGGTATTCCAATTTGTTGATTTGGTATGTCAAGATTACATATACTAGAAGATTAAAAATATGATGCTACTAGTTTACGAAGTATAGACTTCTGACACTGACAGAAAACTTGCGCTCAATTATACGTGTTGGACACATGTAATCTTTTATGATTTGGGCATGTAAGTTTGGGGTTACTTGTTCTCTAAATTGTCAAAATCCTCTAAAGGTGGGTGCTTGTTTGGTAAAAATATACTCCAACTACGACTTGCGACCAGAAGCAGAGAAATTCCTTGATGGATAAGTGACCTGGAAAATTGAACTTGTACCATACTACCATGAAGAAACCGCCTTTTAACTATATGATCCATATAGTCCACAAAATCCCAAAAAGGACTGTATCTGAAATTCGCATGCCTTTAGTCTATTTGCCAATGACTCAGAGATCCATCACACTTGGAATTTTCCAAATTAGACTAGACCTCCATATCGAAAAAAAGACCAAACTTGCTAAAGAAATAGTGAAACAAGGTTGACTGGCCTGCATCTGAAGAATATGGACAAAATTTATAGGTTTTTTTGTTTTTTTTTTTGATTGGCAAGTTGGGTTGAAGGGACCCCTACCCTTTATAAATTACGTGAGGAAACTTATTGTAGAACAATCAGCTGCTTACTTGTTTCGAACCCACAACCTCTTCACTTTGTGAGAGGGATGCAACCATTGAGCCACAGGCCCATGTGCCAAAATTTATAGGTTATACCTGAGAAATGTCTTTCCCTCTAATCTCAATGTGATTTGGAGCCTAAATTTCCCCCAGTATGCTCATTCAGTGGTGTCTTTGCAAAGAGAGGTCCAAAGACACAAGAATTTCACAAACAAGGATATTGATGTTTCGAAAGCCTGTGTTTGATGTAGCCAGCTTGCATAACCTAACATCCATAAGATTTTTGAAGACAAGGATATTGATGTCCTGGAAGTCTGTGTTTTATGTAACCAGCACGCATGGTCTATAAGCCATCTGCTCTGTCAGCGTAGTTTATACACAAGTTGGGGTTATCTTACATGGCTGGAAGCCAACTCTGTTAAGTTGCTGATTAACACTTTGTTTTGAGTTGTTATTGAAGGACTGCATGAGTTGTAAGTTGTAACTACTGGAAGCCTGTGTGTTTGAATCTTTGGGAATGCTGCTACATTGATGTGGAGAAGGCCTCATTTTCGGCAGGACATAAAACCATCTAATGAAGTGCCAGGAGACTATTTGACACTTTCACTGCACTATGATTCATGTAAATGCCATTTAAGAAAAGAAGAAAGACACAGGACTCACCTAAGCCAAATTTCTGCTCGATAGAAGAGATTGTCAATACAACAAGATCAATGAGACACTAAAAGTGCCTTCAAGTTTCACCACAAGCCAAATCCATGGATGCCTTTCTTCTAGTCTCAATAGAGTGCCAAAATGGTACACCTCTGCAGTCATAGCTGATTTGTGAATGGAAGTTCTATTAGTCTATTTCAGAATTGTTGACGTGCTTGATGATTCTCAATTTACAAGATGAAACTGATCATGCTTCCATGAATATCCAAAAGCAATAGGTAAATTTTAGATGTAGTGGGAAAATTCAGGTTAAAAGTTCAAGCATGTATCATAACGAATCCAACTTGCAGATCACGACTGTGAAGAGAGGTAGAATCTTGCAATGGAGGCAATGGAGGCTTTTAAACATAAAGAATATCAACTCTGTAGATATCATTTTTAAGGATGTCATCTAGGATATTGGTTCAAACCGGAAAAAGAAAAGATGAATGCAAATGCAACTAGGCGTCCTAGTTTGGGTTCTGGCTGCATTAGGGATGTGCTTAAGGAGTGGAGGTCTCTCAACCAGATGGCAAGGGTGGGTAAGTTGGTGTGGAAGGTTATGTTTCATGCTATTGTTTGGGAGTTGTGGCTTGAGAGGAAACCGTAGAATCTTCGAGGAAACATCTGTTCCAATTGAGAAGATCATTATTTCCATCAAGTCAACAGCGTGGATTGGATTTTCTACTTTCCTGAATTGGAGATTGTAGCTTTTGATTCTTTCATTGTTAGATGGAAGGATATCATATGCAATTGATCATCTTGTAACTTTTTTCTTTTGGGAGTTATTTTCTCTTTCACTACCTTTAATAAAAGTCTTGTCTTATCGATAAAAAAAAAATCTGCACACCTCCTTTTAGTCATGCAATCTTTTCAATTGATTGGTGGCATTGGCCATTGGATAAGAATCATAAGATTCTTGTTTTTGTGAAGATTTGTTGATCCTTTGGACTACCCTATCATTTGGTCAAGACTTTGACTGGCTTTCCCAACAAGTGTTCGGTTTAACTGTATTTGGGAAAGAGATCTGACTTCAAGCTTTCCAAAAACGTAGTTTAAAGGTCATCAGATGTCATCCTCAAAAAATTGATATTATAAGAAGTAGATCAAGGTCTGTTGACTCTCTATCACCGTGTAAATGGTCTTACGAAGTTGGATATCATTTCTGATGTGAGATGTGACCCATGGATAAATTATGTTAGCATCCTGAAGCTCTCATATGGTCCACAAGGCCTTTTTTTAAAGGTGTTATAAACACGGATTTGGTAGCTACAATGCTTACTTCGTGGACCTTGAAGACTTCAAGAAATAAACTTTTGTGAAATAAAAATGAAAATGTTTAGTAAAGTTTACAATGGAAAGTTATATGAGGTGTAGTTTTATGCTTGGCATCTTTGGTTGTGTTTCAAGTTTGACATGCAAAGCCTTTTTTATTTAACTCAAGGGCATTAGAAAATTGGGTCAACATGGTTATGTGTTAGGAACTTTTAGTGCCTATGTTGATACTGCCTAGTACGTGCTGGTACTATTGATAAGATAGTTAAAAAAGAAAAATAATCAACTGAAAGTAGAAGTCGTTTAGATGAGTGCCATGTTGAAGCGGACTATTGCTTGTATAGATGTATACTGAATCGATTAAATTACCTTTATCATTGACAACATTATTTCCACTGTGTTATTTGGCCTTTTCTTGATGATCCTTGACTCCTTGTGCTAGCAACAAAACTTTCCACGTTGGCTTCTTAACAAATTTGTCAACTGTTTTTTCTTAGTGTCCTCTTTTGTGGTTGATCCAATTTCCTATTTGTACTCTTCTGCTTTTGATTTTCCCAACCCGCCAGTCTTTGTCATTTAGGAGCAACTTTATTACTTTTTCTGTTTTTTCCCTCTCTAATATTGGTTGTCCAATGTTTACAGGGCACCGAAGACGATGTTGTCAATTGGTTTCATGGAACTGAGCTGTGGAAATTGGCGAGAGAACCATATGAGCCACTTTGGATCAAGGGAGGAGGACACTGCAACTTGGAACTTTATCCGGATTACATTCGTCATCTATGCAAGTTTGTCTTAGACATGGAGAAGCTGACTACCCAGATCCGTCTTAGAAAAATTCGACAGTCTCTTCCTCGACGAGTTTACCCTAACAATAGTGCTAACAAGTGTTGTAGAATTAGGTGTTGTAGAATTAGGCTCTGGAAACCCAAATGTCTTACATGCTCAAGACCTCGCTGCATAAGCCTGAAGTGCTTGAGACCTCGCTGTGTAAGCCTTAAGTGCTTGAGACCTCGCTGTGTAAGCCTGAAGTGCTTGAGACCTCGCTGCTTAAGCCTGAAGTGCTTGAGACCTTGCTGCGTAAGCCTGAAGTGCTTGAGACCTCGCTGCACGAAATTATGTTGCTGCTGATAATGGTTTGAGGACATTAAGTTGGGCAGGGAAGGAGGGAAGAGGCCTATGTACAGAAATGATGAATTGGTTGACCCCTTTACTGTGCAGAGCGTACGCCTTTATAGGAAAGAAAGAAACGTGTACCCAGTCTTTGTTACAGGAAAAGGATTTGCATGAATTTTTCCTTGATTTTTTATTTATGATTTTTCTTCTCTATGATAGATGTAAACATTGTTCAGTAATTTCTATCAAATATTTTCCTTTTGAAATAGTTGCAAATCTGCAATTATTTGGTGAGAAATATTTACTTAGTGATCTGACAATTTTTCTTTCTAGTGAAATTGGAGTGTGCACCTGTTTTCTGCACTTCTCTATTTAGTAGTGATTTTTTTTTTTACGGTTCATTTCATCACATCCTTTCCAGGAAAGAAAGAAGTTTAGTTTTAACAAAGAGTATGATCAAGTCTCCGTGTTGGGCATGATTATTGATTATGATAGGATTATATTGTTGGAACCCAGAAATTAATTGAAAAGTTCTGTAATATGCTGTGTTTTCTCTGTTAAGAGTCTAAGACATCATATCAATTATATTTATTGAAATTTCTTATTGGTTTGTACTTAACTAAATTGTTTGATGAGGTTAGTTAGATGTATTCTAAATCCCTCACTTAATCTTCACAAAAAAAACAATCTCAGACTCTGGAAAACAAATTCCATCCCAAAAGCCATTCTCTTTGCTTGGAAGTGTCTACACGACAGTTTTTTCTTCAATGCGAAATCTTTCTATACATTCTGTGCGACAACAGATTCTGACCACACAATTTTTTTTTGACTTTTCAAACAGTACCTCTAACTTGTTCAACAATTGATTGTCCCTACAACTAACACTACAGTAGCAAGTTTATTAGGGGGAGGGGGCAGCAGGTCAACAGTTTCGTGGGGCCCAACAGCAGGTCAAACCTGTTTTAACTTTAGCCCAACTACCGGCTACAGGTCCGGTTTTTCTGATTTCGCACAGAAGCGTTTCGCACGGAAGAACATCTACTACACGACGTTGTTCCTACTAGAGAAAAAATAGCAAAACATGTCAGAATCCTTCATCCAAATATCCTATGTGTGACTGCCAAAGCCTTAGGCACTTTTTGATGGATTGTCCCTGTAGGCCTGTACTCAAGCAATTTGGTTTCTTACCAATTTAAATTGTAGGCTAGTTCACTTCAAAAATATGGATGTTACAAGTTGGGTTAGATTTTGGTTTACACCACATAAAACTTAGTTAATTCCTGCTGAATATTGGGCATCATATTGTGTTACTAGTGCATGGTATATATGGAAATCCAGATGTTGCA
>JABWDY010029477.1:16631-26819 GCA_013358455.1 Thalictrum thalictroides | reverse complement strand
ATTAAAAAGCCTAGGTTGCCTCATAGTAGCGCTTAATTTTACGTCTTTAGCTAGACATAAGGGTGACATATTGCATGTCACTCCCAAAAAAATGTTAGCGTATTTCTAAAACTTTAGGGACTTTCATCTTCAAAATACACCGGCATGATTAGATCTACCACTTCCACATCTTTAGTTGGTAATTCCAAATAAGGTTTTAAACGGTGACCATTAACTTGAAAAATTATACCGTCTTTTAGATTTTATAATTCTATAGCGCCACATTGTAAAATTTTTGTGATTATAAATGGTCCAGCCCACCTTGTTTTAAGCTTATCCAGGTGCAAATGTAAGCGACTTCTATATAATAACATTTTTTGGCCTATATGAAATTATTTTCTTAAAATTTTTGAGTCATGTACTCTTTTAGTATTAACTTTGTAATCTTTTGCAATATCATAAGCGTCACTACGAATTTCATCTAATTCATTAAGTGTCATTTTTCTATTTTCATCGGCTTCATCCATATTAAAATTTAGTTTCTTAATGGCCCAATAAGCTTTGTGTTCCACTTCAACAGGTAAGTGACATGGCATGCTAAAGATAAGTCTATAAGGTGACATGCCAGTGGGAGTTTAAAAAGCGGTCTGGTAGGCCTATCGAGATTCTAAAATACAATCACTCCAATCACTTCTATCGGGGTTCACCGTTTTTTCTAAAATACGTTAATTTCTCTATTAGATACCTCAACTTGTCCCGAAGTTTGTGGATGATAAAGTGTGGCTATCCTATGTATGACATTATATTTTTCTCATAAATTTTCAAAAGACTTGTTACAAAAATGTGATCCTTGGTCACGAATAATGGCTTTAGGCACCCCAAACCTAAAAAAAATATTACTCCAATGGGTTGGTATATATGCTCGATTACGAGATAATTAACTATGTCCGCGTACCATGGAGTTTCTAAGATAGAAAAAATGTCTTCGTCTGGAAAAGTGTCACTAATCACTAATCTCACATTTTTCTTCATTTTCTAAAGTTTGTCTAGAAAGATGATCGGCTACTACATTTTCACATCATTTTTTATCTTTTATTTCTAGAGAAAACTCTTGTAAAAGTAACACACATCTTATTAATCTTTGTTTAGCTTCCTTTTTCGATAGAAGATATTTAAAAGCGGCATGATCGGTGAATCTAGTTATTTGAGAACCTATTAAATATTGCCTAAATTTTTCTAAGGCAAAAACAACATCTAACATTTCTTTCTCGGTTGTTGTATAATTACGTTGAGAATCATTTAACATTTTACTAGCATAGTAAATTACACTAGGCACATTGTTTTTCCTTTGTCCTAAAACGGCACCAACGGCATAATCTGAAACATCACACATTAATTCAAACAGAAGATACCAATCTGGAGGTTGGATTATGAGAGCGGAGGTCAAGGAGGTTTTTAATTGCTCAAAAGATGACACACATTCCTTATTGAATTCAAAATGTGTATCTTTCGTTAAGAAATTAGTGAGCAGGCGGGCTATTTTGGAAAAATCCTTAATAAACCTACGATAAAAACCAGCATGACCAAGAAAAGTTCTAATGTCTCTAATATTTTTAGGAATTGGAAGGGAGGATATAACGGATTACTTAGCTTCATCAACTTCAATTCCTTTTGGTGTGATTACGTGTCCAAGGACTATCCTTAAGTAACCATAAATTGATATTTTTCCCAATTTAAGACTAAATTCTTTTCTTCGCATCGAATGAAAACTTTTTCAAGATTAATGACTCTCCATAAATAGAAAAGTTATCCATAAACACTTCCATAAATCTTTCAACCATGTCACTAAATATGTGTAACATACACCTTTGAAAAATCACAGGTGCATTACATAATCCAAAAGGCATTCTCTTATACGCAAATGTTCCAAGAGGGCAAGTGAAAGTTGTTTTTTCTTGGTCCTCGGGAGCTATAGGAATTTGATTGTAACTCGAATTACCATCTAAGAAACAATAATTAGAATGTTCGGCCAATCTTTCTAATATTTGATCCATAAAAGGTAAAGGAAAGTGATCTTTCCTAATGACAAGATTTAGACGCATATAGTCAATACACACTCTCTATTTAGTTGGTGTTCTTGTTGTTATTAATTTATTCTCTTCATCTTTTAAAACGATGAAACCGGCTTTTTTAGGAACCACATGAATTGGACTAACCCATTTACTATCAGAAATAGGATAGATTATTCCGCCATCAAGTAACTTAAGAATTTCACTCCTTACCACGTCTTGCATTATGGGATTTAGACGTCTTTGTGGTTCTCTTGAAGTTTTAGTGTTATCTTCTAAGTATATATGATGAGAGCAAACCTCGGGGTCAATACCTTTTATGTCATCTAGGGACAACCCAGTTGCCGAGCGATATTTTTGAATAACATCGATAAATTTATTCTCTTGCTCGGGTGATAGGCTAGATTATATTATAATAGGATATTTACCATTTTCGTCTAAGTGTATATATTTAAGTTCCGAAGGTAAGGGTTTAAGTTCTAGACTTGGTGGTATTGGAATTAAAGTTTCACTTGGCTCAGTTTCTACTTCACAAATTTCTAGAGAATTATTAATTTTTTCATTTTGGATATAAGATATATTTTCAACATTATTATTAAGATGAATAAATTTTGAATATTCATTAAATTTTTTAAGCTCATCCTCATTGATAAATTCCCAATTATTATCTTGTATGTTATAAACTTCTTCTGATCGAGATGTATCTAGTGGTTGTTTTGTATCATCTTAAAAATGTTTACTTCTATTCTTAGATTTCCAAAAGTTAAGAGCATAGATCCGTTTCTACAATTTATTAAGGCATTAGCCGTATCAAGGAAAGGTCTACCTAATATAATTGGTATAGAAACATCGATAGAGTGTTGAGTATCTAAGATTACAAAATCAACGGGATAGTAGAAATCTTCAACCTTAACCAAACATCTTCCACGACTCCTCGTAGGTATTTCACACTACGATCGTAGAAATCTTCAACCTTAACCAAACATCTTTCACGACTCCTCGTGGGTATTTCACACTACGATCGGCTAATTGAAATGACATCCTAGTCGGTTTAATTTCTTTTAACCCAAGTTTTTGGTACAAGTAATAAGGGAGTAAGTTCACACTAGCTCCCAAATCTAAGAGTGTTGTACATTGAAATCCATCACCTAGTGTGCAAGTTATTGTCAGTCTCCCCGGATCTTTGTATTTGACTATTCCATTTTGTTCGATAAAGGAAGGCAATTGCTAGGTAAAAAACGTTTTTTTAGGAATATTAGTTCGCCTTTTAACGGTGCATAATTCTTTTAAGTATTTTGCGTGTTAAGGCATATTTCTAAAAGCGGTGAGAAAAAGTATATTAATATGTAGATTTTTGAAAATTTCCTTTATCTCATTAAATTGTTCTTCTTTATCGGGACCTAAAAGTCCATGTGGATACAGAGCTTTAGGTATATATCTTCTTACTTCTTTTTCTTTTTCTCTTTCATTGTTTGGAGAAGTAGATTCATTATCTTTAAGAATAGTAGACTCATTATCCATGTTAATATTACAAGTTGGATTTTCAACGTCAATTATAGGGTTACTTGAGCTAGATATGACATTATTTAAGTTTTTATGATTTACTATGTCATCTTCGGTTGGCATTACTTCTTTATTGTTATATTTTTTTTCCCGAACGTAAAGTAGTTATGGCCTTAGCTTCTTTTTTTTGAATAGTAGGATTACTAGTTGAGACTTCAAAAGCTTTTTGCAAAGTTTTTGGATTTTGAATTGGTTTTCCCAAAAATTTTCCTTTCTCTTATTCGGCATCTATTTTAGCAACTTTATGTTCAAGTTTTTCAATGATTTTATTTTGAATTGTTTGTTGTTCAAGTATATAAGTTTTCATTAGAGAATTCTCAAAAGGTGAGTTAGACCTATGTTAAAACAACAAAATACCTTGATCTTTTGCTAATCAAACCCTTTTCCAATCTCGCATATTAAAAATCTCATTTGACAAAATAATGCACACATTATGGGCAGTCAATTTGTTTTAATGTTCTTTTGAGCAATTCATCAAACACTTTACAATCACAGACAATTCATCAAAAATCTATATATGCTAAAATTAAGAACAAGTAATGATAATGCTAATTTCAAAACAAGTACATATTTTTATTTATCTTTTTTAAAAAGAAGAAGAAGAAGAAAGTGAAAAAAAAATTGTACCTTTGTTTTTTAGAGGCATTGTAGTGATGGTGGTGGTTGTAATGATGGATGATGATGGTGAAAAATTAGTGAATGAAAACTAGAAAGCTTGGTGGTGGTGTTTGGTTAATAATAATAAGAAGAACACGAAAGGAAAATCGGAGTTGGAAGTAATAGAGGGTATGTGTTGTTTAGAAAGAGAGAGTGAGAGGAGAGGAAGAAGAAAGAGATTAGAGACCGGAAGACGTGGGGTCTGAATTTACAAAAACCGTGTCCGGTCTGTTACCCAATATTTTGGGGTCTGTCTTTAGAAAACCGGGGTGCGCCTGTAGCATGACCCTTTTCTTAAACAAAAGAAGCGGTTATTATGAAATGTTGTGGGGGTGGGGTGCCAAACCATTCGATAACCACAAAAATTACGAACCGGCTACTCTCCTCAGACTTGTTCGCTCTTTCTTTTTCTTCTTCAATTATGTTAAATTCGAACTCCAATTCTTCTCACTTCACTCTTCTTCTTCTTCAATGGCTACTTCATCTCTTCTATCACTTTCTACCTTCACACCCATCCGATACTCCAGCTCCTCTTCCTCCTTCTCCTCAACGTCTTCTCTGTTTCCACTTTCATCTCTTCATCCTCATTCCTCTTCAACAATTAAAACCAATGAGCTTTCTTTAAACACTACTTTTACTCGTACTCTTAGTAATGAGAAATGGAGAACTAGGGTTTCCTTTTTTCCTTCATTCTTTAAAACTGGAAAAAAAGATGTTAAAACCTTAAAACAAGAACTTCTTGATGCAATTTCACAACTTGATCGAGGTGCTGATGCTACTCCTGAAGATCAACAAAGGATTGATAAGGTTAGAATCTTTTGTAATTCAGTTTATTTTTGTTGTTTGTAGTGATTTTTGAGAAATTAGAGTTTAATTTCATGTTTTTGATTGTGTAAGTTTTGATACATTTGTTGATGATTTTGATTAGATGGCGAGAGAATTAGAAGCCGTGAATTCAATTAAGGAGCCACTTAAGTCGGATTTACTGAATGGGAAATGGGAACTTATTTATACCACTTCTGTATCAATTTTGCAAACACAGGTGTGTTCTTAGTTTTTGTTTGTTAGTTTATATAGGTCGAATGAATGAACCAACGTATACATCCAACTTTCACACAACTTTCAACTTGAGAAATGGAGAAACTGATAAATTGTAATTTTTTTTTTTCTACTGAGTACTGTCGGTCTGTCACTATGATTTATTTTTGCAGAGGCCCAAATTCCTCCGATCAAAGGTGAACTACCAAGCAATTAACCTGGATACTCTGAGAGCCCAAAACATGGAATCTTCGCCATTCTTTAATCAGGTTCTTCAACTCGATTCATTTCTTACTTAATTATCTATATTTCACTTATTTTGTTAATTTTCTGTTTGTTTTCTTACCTGCTTGCTTATTATAATTCAAGAAAGCAACAAAAATGCTCATAATAGGGGTTAGAACAAAGCGTGCTCGTTTGTGCGTGTGATCTAATTTCAGTTTGTATGAACTAAGCGAGTCTATCATAGTTACTCGTAGACTAGTAGACTAATTTTTCGATTTCTTCAATTCGGAAACACATTCGAAACAGATTTAGTCAAACTACAGAGAAAACTGAACTTTATTATATCATCTTATAGATAATTATTAATTAGTCAGAGGGGAACTCACAATACACAATTACACACATAGGAGTGAAACTCTCAAGGTAAAGTTCTCAAACAGTCATCCAAGGATCTGAAGTTGTTACCTTGCCTACCTAAGCACTTCTTTATCAAAGACTTATCTGTTCTTTCTGCTTCCTCTATATTTCTAAAATGCCTTGGATTTCCACCCTTGTGTTATTCTGAAACTTGTCAATCACAGTACCATGCCAAAAAATCATTACTTATGACCTATTCCTATATGTTTTTCTATGGATAATCATGATCCTCATGAATATAACGCAAAATCACAATCTAAGCAAGAATATTTCACTATAAGACAACATTAAAACCTTTTTCTCCATCTTCATAGGATATTGAGTTCACTGCTCCTCTAAATGAGGATTTTGATTATGATAATTACAGTATTGTCCTATAAATTCAGGGTTTTCTGTCTATATATGATTTGTGTTGAAGTTTCTCAAAGAAATTTACACTCACCATTTTTGCAGGTAACAGCAGACTTAACACCACTGAATGCAAGAAGAGTTGCTGTTAAATTTGATTATTTCAAAATTCTTGGTTTGGTAAGGATTCTTTCCCAGGTGTTTAACTATTGATTTTTTTGGTAGGAATATTTAACTATTGATTTTTTTTAATAACTATTGATTGATACAGACAAATGGTGCGTCTGATTTTGGATTACACATCAATTGATATGATATAGGACAGTATTGGAAGCTAGGATACTTAGAACACATGTAAGACTAAAGTTTGGTAGTGCCAACTTTTGGGTTTGAGATTTGGGGCGTTCTTAAAATGCAACCCAGCCCTGGCACAAGTTGAGCTCGGATGCCCAACTTATACCACATTGGTTGGATTACTTTGGGTACACATGTTTTGAAGAAGGAAAATAAAATGTCAAATATGAATATATTAATTTACATCTTAAGATAAATTATACTGTGGAACACATACAATCTAGCTAGTTACAGAATTGTGTGAAAATGTGAAGTATTGATTTGGTCGGGTTGCCTAGGCTCAGGCTTGTGTTTGGGCTTAATTTTCTTTGGGCATCATATTTCTAATTTCAAAATGCATTGGACCACGGGGAAAAATTGAGGTTGGCTCACCAAGATGCACTCTTAGTTATCATCGGACCTTTAGTCTTTTGTGTTCTTGTATATCCATCTAGTTTATTTGATCTGTATAAGCAATAAATTCGTATACACGAACACAAAAAATTGTTTAGTAAACTGAGACCACAACTTGGCCTCATTTCCGCAGTTGTCCATGTTATTATGGACTGGCTTGCCCCGGAACCATGGCTGAAAGATTATGGGATACCA
Organism: Thalictrum thalictroides; assembly: GCA_013358455.1. Taxonomy (NCBI): domain Eukaryota; kingdom Viridiplantae; phylum Streptophyta; class Magnoliopsida; order Ranunculales; family Ranunculaceae; genus Thalictrum; species Thalictrum thalictroides. The sequence goes on along the minus strand of JABWDY010029477.1, from coordinate 19,581 downwards.
TGAACGAAGGATGCTGTTGCTGTTACACTTATGTTGTTACACTTACACATACTGTAATTCATTCAAAACAACATCACCATAATTACACTCAAACTTTTAGCTTTCTGCTTTATTCCAAATGAATAGAAATTTTCTGTTTCTTTGTTCTTTTTCCTCATAATGATTTCTATGATAAATTTACAGATACCTGTTAAGGCACCTGAAAGAGCTACTGGCGAATTGGAAATCACCTACTTGGATGAAGACTTGAGGCAAGTGTACTCAAAATCTAATTTCCTCTCAAGTTTCACTTCCACAAGCTATAAATTAACAGATTAAGGAACCTGGTGAGTGTTCTCTAAGAACCTGCTATATGTCATAGATTAATAATCTCTGGTTAGATGATAAGGTTTTATTAGTTGTTCTCCTTCACTTTCTTACACTGGCACATATTCCTAGAAGGACCTTTCATGGATTTATAAAGCATACACCAGACTTGATGAACCCAATGGCACTACTGTCTAGTGTTTATCAAGGCATGTGCACATGGACCTATCTGGGCGGACTTTTGTGAGTGACACATGTCTGAGACATTGCATGTATGATCCTATCTAGGCTGGACTGGCGAGATTAGAGATACACTATTTGGGTGAACTTAGACCCTTTCTATGACTGCCTAGACCAAAGGATTCGGAATGATTTACAGCTCAATCATCCCATAATTCCATAAGCAATTAAGATGAAAATGACATTAAACAATGCAACCATATATTCCTGATTATTTCCTTCCATTGTGCTCCTATTTAAGAGTGTTTAGCCCTCTCTAAGAAGTAAGAACTAAAAATTGGTAGACTTGATCCCAGGCATTTCTGGCTACGTAGACAACCATTAATTGTGGAGTCTCACCTCACCACGTTCTAAATTCTCTCACTGGTTACTGTGCATTACTACCCATTGAGAATGTTGTCACAGTTTTTGCCCCGACAATCAGCCATTGGGGCATATATATATTAACCATAAAATCCATGCTGCATTGTCGAATCTCTCACTGGAGGAAGTTTCTTTTGTTAACAACCAAGGTGTCTAATGTGTTGCATCTATGTTACAGAATCACAATATTGGCAGTATTTAAGTTTCCTACCTATAGGCATGAGTACATTGTTGAGCTAGTTATGGATTGGTGCCTCAATTTACTCCCCTGTCTTAGGTGATTAAGGTTAAACCTTGGTATTCATCATACACAAAACTATAATTTTTGTCTTAAACATTCTCAGAGACATGTCTGCCTTTTTTCTTGAGGTGGCGGGTACATAAGAGGTTTCAGAATGCTGAAGGTATAGTTGCACTAATAAACCCCTTCAAAATCACTGTTGATATTTATTTATTGTAATGTGGGAATCCAGGTTTACACCAAGCAACTACAAAACTCCTCGTTTCTTAGTTGAGCAGGGTTGTGGGATCTTTATAAGTAGGTGTATGCAACGAATATTTTGATAATGTATATAAATGAAATTATTCTGCTTGTTGTTGCAGGATATCAAGAGGTGACAAAGGGAACTTATTCATTTTGCAAATGGTTGACCCGTCCTACAGAGTACCTGTCTGACAAATAATTCTACCCTCATTAGACTTGTACATGCCAACTTGGTGAGCTTTCTTTGCAACAGAATACAGCAAGTTTGACATTTCCTTGGTAATGCTTAAATGCCCAATTTTGGATTTCAGTTGGAGGAGGGAGACTGCATCAAGATAATACTGAAATGTTGTTACTTGTAAACTTTCTTTTGAGTTCATTAGGAATTGTGAGGAATCTAGAGTGGCAGTTTGTGCAGACAGCATGCAGGACTTGTGTAAATGGATGGAAATCGTATTGTGAATACCAATCATATTAAGCATTTAAATTGGTACGTGTTGAGTGTATTGAGTTGAATTAATAAGACTTTTCTGTAGGTCAACAATGGCTAAGCTTGTACATGTACTAGTCTGTCATGCTCATGAATCATGTTGAAACATGATGGTAAATTTTTGGCATAATTAGAGATTCCGATACCTCGTTGTTTGTACAATTAATAGACTTTAGAGTTTAGACCACTGTTTGGCATAATCATGTATTCTCTTACTCCACTAGATACTAGTGTGTCAATAATTCCTTGAACAATGCATGTTTGTAATTGTCTGGCCTTAAAATAGAAGTCGATTCTTGAGTTTCTAAAGCTGTAGCCTGCAGGTAAATCAACTAAGTAACTACTTTTGTTACCCCTTTCAAACACTCTCACAAGTAAGTGGTCGTGAGTTGTGACTGGTGAGTTCAATTTCCACCAACCGTATTGGGGGAAGGTTTGATGTATTTTTAGGTGGGCTAGTCTTTGAGCTTTGTTTGTGGTAGGGTTTAGGGCCTAGGATTTGGAGGATCACGACATAGGGGTGGCAATCGGTTCAGGTCAAGTTGGCAGGTTTGAAACCCTTGACGTGAACCTGACCTGATAAGCTAAACACCAAACCTGAACCTGACCTGTTAGGTTATTACGTAACTTGAACTTGACCCGATTCAATCCGAAATCTTGAATTTTGATTAATTTTGACCAATTATCAGGTTATTAGGCGAGGGCATAAACTTAAACCTGACCTGATTCCGCATCAGGTCTATCGGGTTGACCCGATATAAACCCGAAACTCCAAAATGGTCAACCCGAACCTGATTTAATCAGGTCAGGTTATCGGGTTTCAGGTTGAATTACCACCCCTAGATGAGGTGATGTGGTTGTTTTGTGGAAGTACTCAAGTGATGTGGTTTGCGAAATTTCGGCGGATTATTCCGGTTTTTTTTTAGAAAGGAACGGTACGGCATGCAGATCTCCAATGATATAATAACCTCACCACTTCCGACCGAAATATTCGGATATTCGGAATTATCCGGAATCTGGACGAAATTTTAACCGAAATCTATTGGAAAAATCATAGAAAAGAGAAA
>JABWDY010029477.1:3583-15034 GCA_013358455.1 Thalictrum thalictroides | reverse complement strand
ATATATCAAAAAACCGAAATTCCACGGATTTTCACGGAATATTCCGGAAAATTCCGATACATGCCACCTCACCATTCCGACAAAGGACCGGTATATTCCGGTTGAAAATTTTGGTATTTCAAAAACCGGATATTCGCCATTTTTCGGCATTTTCAACTATGATGTAGCCTTTAGGCTTGAAATTTAATAATTGTTTTATTAAAAAAATCATTAAAAATTTCTTTCCCTTAAAAAAAATACAGAACAACTGAACTACTCAAACTCAGATCAAGCTGGACGCATAAACAAGGCAGACTTCAACATAACTGTTTCTCAGCAAGCAACTGGGCTTGAAATCTTGAATAACATCCACATGGATAAGCCCAAGCCAGTGTCGGTCGCATCTAAAATGACAAACCAAACCAAATAAACCAACAGCATTGCAAGTAAAGCAAGAACCAATGAGCGACTCTCACTCACACACACACCCTTGACGTGACTGTGTTTGTGAAGTTGGCGTTAATCTCTCCATGGATTTCGGTATCAATAACAATAAAACTAGATCGCGTTCTTCTCCATTTCTTCATCATCTTGTTGTATGGTTTATCGCAGCTCTAATAGTAGAAGTGAAGAGTTCAATTCATATCTACGATCATGAAACTTTTAGGGAAATTGGAAATTCATATCTTCTTTCTGGTGGTAGTGAAGGCATTGTTGCTTCTTCTTCTGAACATAACAACACGATTGGAATCGGATCTGTTGGAATTCACGATGGCCTTTCTTTTATCAGGTCATTTCAAATTTCATTCCATTCATTCTAGATTCAACAAGATCTGTTGTTTCGTTTTTTTTCTTGATTTAACAACTTGATTGAAAATGCAGCTGCTTTGCTACTCGCTAATACTACAATTTTCATTTTATTTTTTGTGAAATGATTCACTCTGGAGATATTACTGATCAAATATATAGGTTTTATTATACTGAGAACTGATTAGTCATTTTTTTTGCGATTGCAAATTCACAATTCAAAGAGATCGGTCATAAGTAAATGATAAACTGTGTTAGTATTAGTATATTGAGAAAATAGTTACAATAGAGAACGAGGGTGTCCTAATATTCCATGCAACAGGATATTTTCTGAGTAAGAGTTTGTCTTGCCAAGATGCAAAATGTTGTCTCTAACATTTGAGTATTTGTTTTTAAAACTTGGGCAGGTTTGAGAACATCACCTTCTGGAGGCCTAAGGAAGCTGCTGAGCGCCATTCAAGAATGGAACATAGTACCGGGCTGATTCAAGCTTTTATTTTTGAAGCCGCAGATCGAGATGATATTGGTGGTTCTGCTTATGGTGGACAAAGAGCTATATGTTGCACCCCTGACCTTGCAAAGCTTGAAGGCTGTAAGCAAGGTCAAATTATTAGAAGACCTTCTGCTGGTGATCTCCAATGGCCAATCGTTTTAAATACACAATTCAGTGGGAATGATCTATCCACAAAAATGGACCTACCTGACATTTACATTACAAAGACAGGGATGTATAATTTATTCTTTGTATCCTGTGATCCAAGCCTTAAGGGCCTTGTGATGAGTGGAAAGACATTATGGAAGAACCCTGATGGTTTCTTACCTGGTAGGATGGCACCGTTAATGAAATTCTACGTGCTTATGTCGCTTGCATATGTTGTGCTTTGTGGCATTTGGTTTTTGCAGTATCTTCGGTTTCGAAAGGATATACTGCAGATACAGAACTGCATTGCCCTTGTTATTGCTCTTGGTTTGTTTGAAATGACGCTCTGGTGCTTTGAGTATGCACACTTTAATAATACAGGGACAAGGCCTGTTGGAATCACAACGTGGGTTGTGACAGTTGGAGCTGTAAGGAAAACCGTTTCTCGACTTCTTATACTTTCTGTTTCCATGGGGTATGGTGTTGTGCGACCTACTCTTGGTGGTCTCACTTCAAAGGTGCTTCTTTTGGGAGTAACCTACTTCTTGGCATCTGAGTTACTGGATATTGCTGAGAATGTAGGAACTATCAATGATATATCAGGCAAAGCAAGACTATTCTTGGTTCTACCAGATGCATTCCTAGATGCATTTCTGATACTATGGATTTTTACTTCTCTTTCCAAAACGCTTGAACAGCTGCAGGTATCTAAAAGTACTTCTGAACTAATGTAGTGAGATATATTCATGAAGAACGATTAGCCTAAATATATATGCCAAGTAGTTAACTGCAACCATGTTCTTTATTTTTGTCTCTTCCAGTATCCTATATGGCTCTTAGGTAAAATCCATTTATCTATTGTATTACAGGCAAAGAGGAGTTCTGTAAAGCTGGATATATATAGGAAGTTTTCAAATGCATTAGCACTTTCTGTGATTGCTTCAGTTGTTTGGATTGGCTATGAGGTATGATTCCACCACCATGCAGAATTATTGATAAAATCAACATTGATGTAAAACACAGCTCTTGTTCTCCTATGAAAAAGTTTGATTTTAATGATTTCTGTTGTCAATGCATTATAAATTGAATATCACAGATGTACAGAAACTGATTTCATGATGCATTTCCCTAAAACTTTATAGTTGCTTCGAACAGAAAATTAGATTTTAAATGGCAATATAATTTGTATTTTCATGAAAAACCATTAGCTCTGAATTTTGTGTAAATCCATTGTGGCAATAGTTCTTAGATCTTCTCTGATCTCTAGCTCATAGGAATGGTAAAAAATAGTAAAGCATCTAACAGGTAAGAGTTATCTCGTATTAAAACATCAAAAAAGAAGAAGAGAGAATGGTAGAAATATTACGGGGTGCTATATATATTATAGCAAGGAAATCATAGCAACTATCCCTCTGGAAAACAGAATGGTCAAGCGATGCTCCAAATTTATTTTAAAAGATTGGTGGTGGGTTTCATTGAGGCAAAGTTCAAAAATAGGAAGAAAAGGACAAGTCCAATTCCTAAGTACGGCAAACTCTGATTCTGACAAAAAATGTGAAATTATTTATCAAATCAGAATATTGCAAAGATACAGACCCTACCCTTGTCTGTTTTTTTCTTTTTCTGGGTTCTGGGCTATATTTGGTAAATGATTCAAGAAGTCGAGGATCACTTCAAATGGGCGAAAATTTCTTATATAGGTTGCTTATTGTTGAAAGAGTATATGCATGTGCTAATACACGTGTAGCTTTTGCCAGCTATTAGTCTGTTATCACGGAGAATTGGATCTTGGGCATGTAGGGACACACTTACCTTTAAATCACAAATGCCTGAAATGTCATACAAGCATATTGACTTCTGTCAATACATTTCATGTCTCTTCTCCGAGTGTATTATTACATGCTTTTTATTGCTTTCTATAGTGGTGAGTCTTCGTAACTCTCACTCTATAAGGCATTAAATAACCTAATGCCTATAATGTCCTACAAGCATAGTAATCCCTTCAATATGTTTCTCCTTTTGATCGTGGGCTCTTGTGGTGAGTCTTTGTCTTTCTAGTTTAATGTATTCAAAATAAGCAACTCTGATGTGCTTGTCTTGGATCTTAAGTCCTAATACGATAAGGCACTAATGTAGCAGCTCACAAGAGTTGATTTCCATATCCATAATTGTCTGTTATCTTATAGAGTAATCAGTAATGAACTTCTGATCAATGACCTACTCATTTTTCTATTTACATATGCAAATTTTATCGTTGTGATATTCAGGAAACTTAAAACTTCGATTAAAACTGGCATGCTTAGCAAACCTAGTTTATTTCTCCTGGCCTAAGTTTAGATGTTTTTTACCTTTTACGGTTCCAGCTCCTATGGCAAGTGAAAAACCGACTGAATGTTCATGAATCAACTGGTATGCATCGTCCCAGGCCTTTTTGCTCAAGATTATTTCACTCCTGTAGGTATACTTCAAAGCAACAGATCCTTTCAGTGAAAGGTGGCAAAGTGCTTGGATCATCACTGCCTTCTGGGATGTTCTTGCTTTTTTATTGCTTTGTGTCATCTGCTATCTATGGGCCCCATCTCAGAGTTCTCAAAGGTGCGTACATAAGTTCTCTATATTAAAAGTTGGCAGAAGACTTATAAATTGTTCCTTGTAGATTTTCATATAAATAACGTCTTTTAATTTACTATTTGATTAGATATGCTTACTCAGAAGAAGTTGATGAAGATTTTGATGGGGAAGAAGCTCAATCTCTAACAAGAGGAGCACCAGAAGGAGATCTTAGTCTAGTCATGCAAGAGAAGAATGTTGGAAGCACTGATATCGACCTGGAAGACAGCGTAGAGAATGAAAAAATACAATGATCACAAATGTCTGTCATCCTTGTGTAGAGATTTTGTAAGAATCACTTGCTCAAATACACTAGTTTAGTAAATTAGAACGGATGGGTCAAACTTCAAAGTTATGTTTTTGTGTACTACAACGTTAATTTTGTGAAGCCGATATTTGAAAATGTTGTTTGTCTGTTAGCGTATAAACATTAGTGCATGTAACTTTGTCTATTATTTTCCGTCTTAGTTATGTTGTGGAGCCAAAAAAGTTTGCTCATTGTTTATTTTGTTATGGTCCTGTTTGATTTCTCAATTGCTCAGCGCCTCACAGCTACAAATATAAAAGGGTGTCAAACAAAGAGATTGTATAATTGGGTTTTTTCACTCTATGTGCAAAATTTGGTGGTGGTGTTGGTGTTGAGTCAGTTTAGTTTTTAAGAAACTGTCACGAATCCTAGCAATGAATCTACCCAGAAGGTCATCTATGATCTATTAGCTGCGGTTTTTTTTTGTTTTTTTGATAATAAGAAATTTATTGATAAAGGGATCAAAAAATACAACCACAAGGCATACCCACGGCCTCATCAACAACCCACATTACATGGCAGCAAAAACAAAGAGAAAGAAACACTCTGGAACACTCAAACTGAGAGCTACTCTTGCAACTGTGTAAACCCACCCCTGATTAACAGGCCATTCAATAGTTCAAACCACCTTAAGAGCAAGTCCTGAAAGTAGTAGTGTCTTCTCCCTGGCCATGAACCCAACCAGTACCACAGCGTTGCCTTGACTTCGACACACAATCTTTCAATCGACACCATCTTATCCCTGAAAGTCTTGTTGTTTCGCGCTCTCCAAAGGGTCCAAATAACTGCATAAGGCAACAACCTCCATAGTCTCTTACCCAAGTGTAAACCAATCCCATTAGGCCAGGCAATAAGAAGTTCTTCAACAGAATCAGAGGTAAGCACCACAGAAAAACAAACCTGTCTTGGCTTTAGAATCTCATGCCAAAGATGCATAGCCACCGGGCAGTGCAGAAACAAATGGGAGATGGTCTCATTGAGAAGACCACAAACAATGCAAGTCTGATCCATAAACGTCCCCCTGTGAGCGAGATTATCCTTTGTAAGAGTCCTGTTAAGAAAGATATGCCAGAAAAAGAGTTTACATTTGGTTGGGATCTTAACAGACCACACCAAATGATGAGGGAAAACCTGCTGAGCATCATTCTGCTCCCTTTCAGTCTCTGGAATCTGAAGGTAAAAAGACCTAACAGTAAACTGTTCACTCCTATCCCCAATCCAGCTCCATGAGTCATCCTGCTCTTGTAATGTAGTCTGACCCAAAAGATTCAACAGGTTCTGCAACTGTGTCTGCTCCCAATCAAAAACATTCCTTCTAAAAGAAAGAACCCACCCTTCAGAACCTGTGTCAAGATCTCTCATATTGCTCACAACCTCCTCCTTGTTGTTTGAAATGTTAAAAATAGCAGGAAATGCCTGAGAAAGGGGTACGTCCCCAAGCCACAAATCCTTCCAAAAAACAATCTTCTCACCATTACCCAACTTGCACCTGATGCCCTTTTTGAAAATCTGAAAGACATCCATAATACCCCTCCAAAAAGAAACCCCATAAGGTTGTCTCACTCTTTTAGGCCACCATCCATGATCACCTTCGCCATACTTGGCAATAATTACATTCTTCCATAAACTCCCTTCCTCCATCCCATATCTCCATAACCATTTACCAAGAAGTGCCTTGTTCATCAGTTCAATCCTCCACAGCCCTAGACCTCCCATTTCTTTTGTTCTACAAACCATCTTTCAACTCACAAGATGGTACTTCCTCTTTTGGCTAGTAGAGCCCCATAAAAAGCTCGACATATTACTCTCAATTTTACGCACAACTCCCTTAGGTATAACCATAAGAGACATCTGGTAGACCGGTAAATTAACAAGGATACTCTGAAGTAAAACTTACCTCCCTCCTTTAGAAAGTAGCTTACGCTGCCATCTACCAAGTCTATTGTGAATTCTTTCCAGTACAGGGTTCCAGACCTCCGAAGCGAGCTCCCAAGGGCTGCCAAAAAGGCCTGCCAAAACATCAATATTCTGAACTGGTCCAACATCCATCAACTTGGTCTTGTGCAAGTTGCATCCCAGACCTGAAACAGCTTCAAAGATTAACAATAAAGATTTGATCACCAACACCTGATCGACCGAAGCATTAAACAAGAGAAGAGTATCGTCAGCAAATTGCATAACAACAATTTCAGGACCTAGAGCAGCTGGTTTAAAACCTGTGATAAAGCCAAGTGATTTGGCCTTGTTCACCATTCTATTGAGAACTTCCATAACCATGTTAAATAAGAATGGTGAGATTGGATCCCCTTGGCGCAAACCTTTTTGGCTTTTGAAATGCCCCATAGGAGATCCATCCACCAAAACTGAGAAATGTGCCGTCGAAATACACACATGAATCCAATTTCTCCATTTCTCCTTGAAACCCATCCGCATCATCACATAGTCCAGAAAGTCCCACAGAACACAGTCATAAGCTTTTGAGATATCGATTTTGCAATTCAACCCTTGTTCCTTTGCCCTCATGAGTGTCAATACATTCATTGGCAATAAGAACACCATCAAGTATCTGCCTATTGCCTACAAAGGCACATTGCTCCTGTGAGATAAGATGAGGCAGAACCGTTCTCAGTCTAAAAGCTAGCACTTTGGACAGAATTTTGTAATCCCCACCAACCAGACTAATAGGACGATAATCATGTAAAGACTCTGCACTTGTTTTCTTGGGTATTAGAGATATGAAGGTTGTGTTGATCCTCCAATCAATAAAACCCCCCATCATAGAATTCCTTCATAACATTCATAAGATCATTTTTGAAGATGTGCCAGCATTTCTGAAAAACGAGCATAGGGAAACCATATGGGCCAGGGGCCCGTTCTCCATCAAATTCATTAATGGCTTTTAAGACTTCATCTTCAGTAAAAGGATCTTCCATTTGAACAGCCTAGTCATCCCTTAAGCTCGTAAACTCCAAGTTATCTACCGTCGGCCGAAAAGTACCATTGTCAGAGTAAAGCTCCTCGTAGAAAGAAACAATGTGACTACCAATAATAATATGATCTGTTTCCATCACCCCATTGATCTCCAGCCGACTGATAGTATTAGCTTTGTTTCTTGAGTTAGCAACTCTATGGAAAAAACCAGTGTTCTCTTCCCCTTCGACACGCCATCGAACCCTAGACTTTTGTTGCCAAACAATTTCTTGCTTTTTGGTCAACACAGATAATTCGGCCTTTAGAATATTTCTAAAGACGACCTCATCTTCTGTAAGTGTCTCTGTTTCTTCTTTGGTATCAATCAAATCAATATCTTCTTTCTTGGATTTGATAAGTAGATCAACCCTCCCGAAAACTGTACGATTCCAAACTCTAAGTTTATTTTTCAGAGTTTTAATCTTCAGCCACCAGACATAGCTAGGGGAGCCTGTGAACACCATTTGTTGCCACCATTCAGCCATAAGGTTCATTAACGAAGGCTCTTCGAACCACATAAACTCAAAACGAAACGGTAATGGACCTCGTTTCTTCTTTCTACAATTTAAAATAATGACACGATGATCAGAAGAAAGTTTTGCCAAAGCCAACTCGTCTGCATCAGAAAAGTGTTCATCCCAATCAACCGAAGAGAGAAAACGGTCCAGCCTACTCATACTTTTACTATTCGACCATGTGAAGTGAGCCCCTTTCACATTATAGTCCATGAGTTGATGCCTCTGCACAAAATCATCAAAAACTGCCATATAATTTGAAATTCTGCTGCCATTACCTTTCTTCTCATGAGCATATCGAACAATATTGAAGTCAAGGGAGATCGGACCATCCTCTAATATCTTCAAGCTCAACAAAGAAATGTTGGCGTTCATAGTCTTTTTGGGGCCCATACACCCCTGTTACCAAACAACAAATACCACTTTCCTTCACAGAGCAGACCACAGAAATAGAATATGCACCTTCTACTGAGTTTTGCAAATCAATCAGGTCTGTGTTCCATGCCACGACCAAACCACCCGACAATTCAATAGAAGGAATCTGTAAAAAGTCCATGGATGACGAAAAAGATCATCAAGACAATTATCAGAGTCCGTACTAATCTTAGTTTCTTGCAATAAAACCATATCCGGTTGATAATCTCTTAGTAGTGATCTAAAATGCCCCATGGTCTCATTGTTGTTAAGACCTCTTACATTCCACGATATTAATCTAATCGACATGATTCAACTCGCTAACCCTTTGTGCAGTTTCACCACCATCAAACACATCACAATTCTGAACCGACTCTTCATCAATTTCTACTATTGGTGCTGGTCTTTTTGAGTTCACAAGCTCCTCAAAAACCGACGCTAATCATCATGATTCATAGGACTGGTTATTTCCACACTCTTAGCAAGAGGGATGACCAACCAATCGATCCAATTTGAAATCTCCCCTGGAGTTTGACACTTCAACAGTTGAGTAGCAATTTCATTGAGGTTAGGAGTTTCTTCAAATTGCTTAAATTCCCCTCTACTTTGGATATCATCACCAGACTTACTAATATCTTCCACCTCCATTGATCCTCCCAGATTCACAGGTTCACTAGTCTGTGATTGATGTCTTTGAAGAATAGATCTCGGTCTCGATTTGGACCTGGATCTAGACCTGCCTCTCTGAGTTAACATACCTGTTCTCTATAGTTGTTTATGGGCCAAAGGTTGATAAGGGGCTTTCTTTTTATGATGCTTCACCTGAGGCCCAATTCGAACAATGGTGGGCTGGGAAACAGGTTGCAGAGGATCCTCACTTCCAACAGTATTGGGCCCTTCCAGATGATGCATGTCCCCTGTATTCTCAAGAGAATCCACTGACTCAACATTAAGAATTGCAAACCTGTTCGAGTTAACGTCTGGCTTTGCATTCATAGAGCCCATTGGAGTGTTGGCCACCTTAGAGACAGACCTAGGTTGAGATTCTGCACTAACAGGCTGGATCCATTGCTGGGCTGGACTAGAAGCTAGGTACATTGTCGGTTGGGCAGCCATGGGATGACCTGGGAAACCCGGTGGATTGGCCGGTCCAGAATTGGATGCTTGACCCATATCGGCAGCTAAAGTCGGCCTGCACACTACCACCGGTTCAACCCTCAAAGAAGACGGTGGTGCAACCATCCTTTCACTCCGGTCACCGGCCAGCGATCGTAAATCCACCTCAACCCAAACTGAAAAGAAATAACCTCTCTCCTCTAGTTGAATCTTTCTAGGAATAGATTCCAAATCCTTAGTAACAATTGTGGCTGCGCAGAACTTCGTTGACGGTCGGAGTAGGCTCTCATCAATTTTCAAGACCTTTCCACAATAAGCCGCCAGATCTTCCATAATCCTGTACACACGTAGATGAAACGGAATTCCATAGAACTTTAAATGGACCTGTTTCGCTTCTTTGGCAATATCAATTGACCCAGCTTCTGGCTTCCATTTATCAAAACAAAAGCTTCCATTCTACGTCGTCAATGGTGGCATCCCTAGAATTCTCGTTGTTTCAACCTCAGATCTCATAAAGATCAACGCACCTAAACCTTCAATGACTTGAAGATTAGCAGAGTTGAAAACCCCATTGACTCTCTGTTCCACCCACCCCCAATCTGGGTCAGTGCAGTCTGTTGAGCATATCACAGTCGTAATCCACCAAGAATTGTGAACAAGACCACCGTGGGCATTGACTTGAACCCCTGTGTGTCGGATTACATGTACCATTAACACAAGCTGCTGCATAAGATCCGGAAACAAACCCATTGTTTGGCAACCAGCAGTCTTGAGTCCTTTAGGTTTCCTTTCGTTGTGGTTGAGCTATAGTTACCACCTCCAGATCCACTAGAGTTCTCAGTGTCGTCCCTGCTAACGACCAACACTTCTGACTTTCCCCTGCTAGAAAACATATGGAGTTGTAGCTCCTCTTCCTTCCTCTTTCCACTATCAAGACTTGAAGGTAAAGCCCCCCATAGTTTCTTCTCACCGTTCCTGTAACAGATCTGGAAGTTTCAGTTGACCTAAACATCAAACCAGGTTCATGCTCCCCCAAAGAGATTTGACATAATAGCTTCCCCAACCATCTACCACTATCAATGGACATTGACCCTTTGAAAATGCCTTTGGGTTCCTTTTCTGTAATTAAAACCCTCTCAAAGCCTTGAGCCATGACCATAAAATCAAATGTCTTTTCCTCTACAATCACCGATCTGCTCCGAGGAGCCACTGAAAGATGATGCCCTTCCATAACAAGCAGCTCAGATCTAGAGATGGGGCAACATGGTGGGGATTTCCCAAGGTCCTCCACCACCACAGCCGGACAACCCCTTTCTCTCCAATCCAGCCACCTAGACCAACACTACAACCCCTTACAGGTCTTCCCTAAGAGAAAGGGGTACCAAATGAGGGGATTTTTCTTTTTACAGAGTCCTCCGCCTCCCCTGCAAACTCCTCACTCTTCTTCGAAAGACCACAAACACTCACTAAGATGAAAGAAGGCCTAAACACCTGAACGAAAACACTCACCTGAACCCTGAACGAAAACACTCACCTGAACCCTGGACAAGAATCGTAGAATGTGAAGACCAACAAACTCTGTGAAGATCTATTAGCTGCGTTAATAACATGCCAATCAAAATCATATTTTAGATTGCAAAATTGTTCCTTCCTTTCTGTATGCATATCTTAAGTCAGTGTTGATGAATGTAACCCAAGTCAAGACAACTAACAAAAGGAGCAGGGCCGTCTTGGAAATTTAAGGACCCTGTGGAAGAACTTAGAGTATTCCCAATGGAAGGTGAATTTCACAAGGTGGAGTAGGAAATCCACCTCCAAACACACATTTTGGTTTCCCAATGGGAAGGTGGATTCCATCACTACCCACCTTGGTGTCCACCTTCTGAAATGAAGCACATGGCATTTCTAGTGCCTGGCCATCATCACACGGCTGTCGTGGCCTATTAATTCCATACGACATTTCGTTTGCCGTGCGTTTTTTTTAACCCATACGGCATTCGTATTGCCGTGCGTATTATTTTTATTGTATATTTTTGTGATACTTTTTTTCTATTAATAACCACCATATATTACACTCCTGATCAACAATTCAA
>JABWDY010029469.1:0-11863 GCA_013358455.1 Thalictrum thalictroides | reverse complement strand
AAAAAAAGAAAACGAAAAGGAACTGGAAATATATCAATTGAGCATGCATCTAGGGTGTGTAAACAGGTTGGACTAGAGTTTATTATTCAACCTATTAGAACTTAAAGTGAGCATGTATTTTTTACTTGTATTCTAACAAATTTGACACAGCTTGGACACAATTTTAAGAACCGTATTATATCCAGACATACAGGCACGCACATAGATATAGACATACATATGCATCTATGCATGTACGTATGAATGTGCGTGTATGAGTTGAAGCTCCAACCCTTCTATTTATACACCACAATTACTTTTATGCCTCCCATTGACTATCCTTGAAAATTTACAGCGGCCATTTGCTACCCTCTCTCTCATTTTTGGATCTTTTGGATTAACTGCATTCCCTTTATACTGCAGGTCTATCTTTTATGGTGTTGCAGATGCAGCGATACTGAGATTTATGGTAGAGGTTTGCTGGGCTCCAATGTTAGCAGCATTCAGTATGACTCTTGACCAGAGTGATGATAAGGTTGCCGCATTTCAATGTTTACTTGGCTTCCGATATGCTGTGCATGTCACCGCTGTGATGGGAATGCAGACACAGAGAGATGCCTTCGTAACATCTGTGGCGAAGTTCACATACCTTCATAATGCTGCAGATATGAAACAAAAGAATGTTGACGCTATGAAGGTAAGCATGCAATTGGCAGGATTTTAGCAGAAGAAGATCTCTCTGTTTCTTTATGGTAAAGAAATGTCCTGTTTAACTGCTTTTGCTACTTGGATAAGCTGTACCTAGTACCTAAGGGCACTTTTCTTGTTGCACTATATTGGTGAGGGGGCCAGGGATGTATTTGTTTATTCACTTCCATCTATGTTCTGACCATTGTGTAAATTTGAAATCTTTTCTTCTGATGGTTGGGATATATATTCCATCATTTTTCTTTTAGTTTGTGAGGTTTTTGCTCTGTAGTTCCAAAACTTCTGAGTGTACACTTGTTTTATACCCACAATTAAGTATGATTGGCAGACATGGTTTAGTCCTTTGGTCTTGTACTGAAAGGAGCATTAACTCATGCATATTTTTGACAGGCAATAATCTCAATCGCTATTGAAGATGGTAACTATCTTCAGGAAGCATGGGAGCACATCCTAATGTGCCTATCTCGATTTGAACACTTACAACTTTTGGGAGACGGTGTACCATCTGATGCTTCCTTTTTGAATGGGCACCAATCTGAAGCAGAGGACAAAATGCAGAAGTCCCCTGGTTTTCCATCCATAAAGAAGAAAGGAAATGCTCTCCAGAATGCAGCTGTTATGGCTGTTGTTCGAGGAGGTTCTTATGATAGCACTACCCGTGGAGTTAATACTTCTGGGCTTGTAACTCCAGAACAGGTTAATAGTTTTATTTCCAATTTGAATCTGCTTGACCAGATAGGGAACTTTGAGCTAAGCCATATATATGCTCATAGCCCGAGATTGAACAGTGAGGCGATAGTAGCTTTTGTTAGGGCTCTCTGCAAAGTATCCATGGTAGAGTTGCAATCTCCAACAGATCCTCGCGTGTTCAGTCTTACAAAAATAGTCGAAATAGCGTAAGTTGTTTTTGTTTCCCTTTTCTTTTAATTATTTCAATTCATTGCAACACCCACACCAACAAAAAATTTTCATAAAGGGAAAACTATTTTTTGTTGGAATAGCTTTAGTGCAGCTTGAGTTGTATGATAAGGAGTATACATATTTATGCGGTGAATATTTTTCTCCTCCAATCACGCTTTAGTGGTTGATATCTAATTAAAATGATAATGGCAAAGTGTGGAAAACATTGCATGTGAATGTACAAACCAGAGCTTATGCGTTCGAGTAGAAAAGTATGCCGAAGACGTGCCAACACATGTTAAAAGCAAGAGACATGTAATCTCCAAGTAAATTATCTTCCAGCACATGATTGGAAGTGGCGTCAGGAATGACTAGTGTGTGATGTTCTAGCACCCACCCACGATTTGATGTGTCTTGAAAGTACAATGTCTTCAACGTTATTGATGACATTTTTTTCTCATTGAGTTCTCGGGTTCATCTTTGGGCTTGTTTGAAAGATCGTGATAAAAGCTTTTGAATGATACCAATTTTATTGAAAACTGACCTGTAGATAAAAAAAAATATAATTTCTTTTTTTACTTTCTGAAGACTGAAGGTACAAATCAATTATATAATAAGAATAAGAACAACCAAAAAGGAAAAGAAAAAGGTTAAATGAAGTACAACACAGCCAGAAGACACTGTCAGTTCCCTTCATTATATGATTTCTAGGAGAAGAGGAGCCAAAAAAAAAAAAAAATCGTTTGTAGAGTTTCTTGGGAGGCCGTACGTAGTGGTCCTTGATGTAGAGTTTCCTTGCAGTTTTTCTAATAAGTAAAAATAAAAGTTTGTAGTCCCACCACTGTTTGTGCCATTAGAATAACACTTATTTGATGTCAATACTTGTTTATTGTAAATCGTGAGAAAATGGACAATCGCTTGTAACCAAATGTTTGGCGACTTTAAAATCCTTTGTGTCTCCTCCTGATCTGTGATTAATTTGATTTTAATTTAAAATCTTCTAGGGATTCCTAAGTAGGAGAAATTTTTGTCTGACCTTCTGTTTATATGTTCAGGCATTATAATATGAACCGCATCAGATTGGTGTGGTCTCGCATATGGAACGTCCTTTCTGATTTCTTTGTGTCAGTTGGATTATCAGAAAATCTATCAGTGGCAATATTTGTGATGGATTCCTTGAGGCAGCTAGCAATGAAGTTCTTGGAGCGCGAGGAACTTGCAAATTACAACTTCCAAAATGAGTTTCTGAGGCCTTTTGTGATTGTTATGAAGAAAAGTAGCTCTGCAGAAATCAGGGAGCTAATTGTTCGCTGTGTCTCACAAATGGTCCTCAGTCGTGTCAATAATGTGAAGTCTGGCTGGAAAAGTGTTTTCATGGTAAGTTGAGATTATTGAGTACATTTTAAGACTGAACTTTGCTGGCACGACCATCAATTTTAGAAATGTTAAAATTCTGGAAAATTTATTAAACAGATTTAGCAAACTGTCAAACCTGATAACATTTAGTTTTTTGTGTATCTATGTATAATGAGCTTCCCTCATCTGCAGGTTTTTACCACTGCTGCTGCCGATGAACGGAAGAACATTGTGTTATTGGCTTTTGAAACCATGGAAAAAATAGTTCGAGATTATTTTCCCTACATAACAGAAACAGAGAATGCAACATTTACAGATTGTGTTAAATGCCTCATCACCTTCACAAATAGCAGATTTAACAGTGACGTTAGCCTCAATGCTATTGCCTTTCTCCGGTTTTGTGCCTTTAAGCTTGCGGATGGTGGAATGGTGCGCTACGAAAAGAGCAACGGAAATGATTCATATGCTGAAGTAATAAATGATGATGATGCAGATGGACATACATTCACTGATAAAGATGATCACATATACTTTTGGGTTCCCTTGCTTACAGGTAAGTTACTTTACTATATACTGTAGCTTCCAAGTATAACAGATTTAGTCTAATTTAATTTTGAAGAAACCACTTAAAGGATATGAATAGGTTTGGATCAAATAACAATAAAAGCAACCAGAAACATGGAATAGGAATAACAGTAGTTCAAGTAAGAATAATGAGAACAAATGACCTTGCAGTAGTTAGTAGTATTACTGGCAGTAGCAGTACTGTCAGTAATATTCATAACTATACTTTTAATAATAAGATAAAAATAAACATTTTCTTCTTCTTTTAAATGCAATCAAACAGCCAGAAATCAAGTTCTTATAAAAGGAAAATTTCATTAAAACCCATTGCACTTGAATACATCTGTAATGTAAATAAAATACTTAACGTCATAATATTATCTTTGTATAAATGCAACTGAAAGTCCTACTTTGCTTATTGGTAAACGATGATAGTATTTTGGTTTCTATCCTACTGAAGTCTTAGCTTTTGTCAGTATGTGCTTTTATCATGTTTGTTACTAGTAAAACTGATTGCCTTTTCATGTCGTTATCATCTGCATTTCAGGTTTGTCAAAGTTAACAACTGATCCCAGACCAGCCATAAGAAAAAGTGCTCTTGAAGTACTTTTCAACATCCTTAAGGATCATGGGAACCTTTTCTCGCGTGCCTTTTGGATAGCAGTTTTCAAATCTGTTGTGTTCCCCATATTTGATAGCAACTGGGACATGAGGGAGACACAAGATGTGAATAATTCCAGACGGCTATCAGGGAGCACCTGGACTTCAGAAACTAGTTCAGTTGCATCACAGTGTTTGGTGGACCTCTTTGTTAATTTCTTTGATGTTGTGCGATCTCAGCTATCTGGTGTTGTATCAGTACTTACAAGCTTCATAAGAAGTCATGGTCAGAGTCCTGCTAGCATTGGGGTTGCTGCATTGGTGCGTTTGGCTGGTGACTTGGGCAGCAAACTTTCAGAAGATGAATGGGGAGTTATCTTTCTGGCCTTGAAAGAAGCAGCTTTGTCAACCCTTCCTGCATTTCTAAAAGTTCTGAGAACCATGGATAACATTGAGGTACCTGATGTTGCTGAATCCTATGGAGATTCAGAACTATTTTTGGACCATGGTTTCACTAATGATGATATGGAAGACGATAGTTTACAAGCTGCGGCATATGTGATTTCTAGAATGAAAGGTCATATAGCTGTGCAGTTGCTGACAATACAGGTCTGTTTCTCTCTGTTTTCTCCCTGTACTGAATCTAGCTATCGTCTCCTAGTTATCATTTTTCCATAGAAATTATTCATTTCTTTATATCTTTTCTGGGGGCAGATGATAATCAGGCTTGGGGTAGAGTCTTGTAAGTTTAACGTTATTAATGCTTACACTGATTGAATTTAACTGTAGTATTGATGTGCTGTGAGTGCATGTCTGCATGATTGCTTGCACTTCATGTCGTTACTTTTTATCTGTAAACATAAATGAGGACAGTCTTCATTACTGACAAATAGCACTGGATACTGCACATAAATAAATTTGCATGCCTTGCTTTCTTTATTGCATTCATCTCTATTTAAATTGAGGGGAATAAAATATAAGATTTATATGGAGGCTCATTTTCACTTTCACGTTGTGTTTAATGACTTTAATTGATTAAACTGGTGTTTGATTGTATATTTGTATTGACCAATTAATTTGATTTTTTTTTCACAGGTCATAAATGAGCTGTTCAAGACCCATCAACAATTGCTGTCGGCAGCTAACATTGCAATCCTTCTGGAAATTTTTTCATCTGTTGCATCTCATGCTCATGAACTAAACTCTCAAACTGCCCTTCACCTGAAACTGCAGAAAGTGTGCGCTGTCTTGGAGGTTCCAGATCCACCAGTTGTGCATTTTGAAAACGAATCTTACCAGGCCTACCTTAGTTTCTTGCAAATTTTAGTCTTGGACAACACGCCACTTTCCAAAGAGATGAATATAGAACCTCTACTTGTGGAAATATGTGAAAAAGTTGTGCAAATATATTTGAATTGTGCAGGGAGACAGCCCTCACAACAGCAATGTGAGAAGCAGCCAATTCACTGGATTCTTCCACTTGGTTCAGCAAAGAAGGAAGAATTGGCAGCTCGGACTTCTTTAGTTCTTTTGGCATTGCGCATATTGTGTGGTCTGGATAGGGACTCGTTTAGGAGGTATGTGACTCGTTTCTTCCCATTGTTGGTGGACCTTGTGAGAAGTGAGCACAGCTCTGGTGAAGTGCAACATGTGCTAAGCGACATTTTCCTGGCTTATATTGGCCCGATAGTATTGAATTTGTAATTCATTTATAATTGATTGATTCCAAAAATTGCACAGTTCCACCGTTTTGATCTTTTAGACTTAGGCTGGGTGGGGCAGAAGGTATGCCTTCTCTACTCTTTGTATGCAGAGTTAATGTATAGGCTTGTAGAGTATACCTATATATTAAAACGTTTTCAGCTTTAAGAGAGTTGCAAATCTCAAATCAGATGGAAATAACTTCCTGGAATCTGAAGGCAAAACATTGGAAGTCAGTTTTGTGTTGCCCTAATCTTCATTGAAAAACACTGAGCACTGCCGGCTGCCTGCCTATAACATGGATTCTGATGGGTCTTCAAAACTCAAAAGTACTCGTGTTTTCACAAATCTGCCACAAGGATCTCATCTTCTAATGGATCAATTATGTATGCTAGTTCAAAAAGTTACAAGCAGGTGATTTTGCAAGTGTGTGATGGAAGTAGCCAATGACAGGGCAGAAATATCTCTCCCTTGAGAGTTTTGATGTTTTAAGCTCTGTGCTTGCTTTAGATTCTCTGAGGAGTTGATATACGATATTTGTGTTATAAGAACCCTTCTTTTACAAAGATTATCAAAGACAAAAGAGTACAGTGGAGAATCAACATGTATTCCTTTTTTATTTTATTATTATAAATGCAGGTTCTCATATACATGGGTGCTATCAGATGATAGTACGTATTTTATAAGATCTCTGCATCAACCATAGCTTCATTCCTCTCTAACTTTTCAAAGTCTAAATAATGTAGGAACAGCCAACTTCACAGCTACTGTGGTCTATTCCTTTACCCCAGTAATCTCAGTCGTCCTCGGCATGTTGCCTTCATTGAAGTCTATATTGCCAATAGGATGTCCTTGTATGCGCATATTGCTCTATACAATGGATGTGAAATGACGAAATCCTCCAAATTTATCAAACCATGCTCTATACTAAGTAACAATAGTATCACTCCTGAAATTGGTTCACTTTATTGCTCAACCAAATCTTCTTAGTCACATTTTCTAGTCTGTCACTGTCTTCTCTTCTTTCTAGCTTGGAAGACTATATGCTCTTAGATCACCATGGTTATCTTCTATATTACGCACTTAATACTATAGAGAGAGACTCATAGACCTGCACACTGGAAACACATTGAATGAAAAGCTGCCCTCTTGGCGCTTCAACCTTGATTACAAACAATTCCCTTGCCCCCAACAGTAACAAAAACTTCCGACAGCTAATAGAAAGCCATATAACCTGCACAAAATATCTTACACAGTTCCAATAGTACTTGAAAAAAAATTCCAGTCCACATTTCTAGGAACTCTTATTGGGGGATTTTGAATGAAGTAAAACACAATAGTAGTTCAATATCCTCAGACAACCTGTGTTATCCCTTGTCATTTCTTCTTCAGTTATCCTGATTACATAAATTACATTATAAAGAGACAAATAATTGATACATTTATTCCCTCGTGAATAAATGCAGCTGCTATACATGCAAGGTTTGTTATAAACAATGCACAACCACCATCACAGACACAACGTAAGACATTAGTGACTGACAACACAACCCATCCTGAGTCGAGATCATTAAAAATCATATTTTGATTCTCAATGACATATATACACAATGGCACCTAAACGGTTGCTGAAAACCAGCTTTCAACATTCCTTGTGAAATCTCGCCCAGTCACCAACTTCAGCCAGGACACAGGGTTTCATAGACACTAGGACAACAGAAGAGCTATCCGTGCTCCTCTTTTATGGCTCTAGAAATTGGAGCAGCTTGACTTCCGACTCCATGGTATTTCCAGTGACCAATACTGAATGACCTGCGGAAATATAAGAATTTAGAAGCTCTACAGTTAATTTTTAATATTAACAGACCAGTATGAGTGAAAATAAATACTGAGCCCCAACCCTTATTATTAAGCGTGGGATCGAAGCCTCGAATGAAGAAGTGTGTCCTTTAGCAAAAAAATATTTAAGTGTTCCACATAAGACCATATCGTTACATGATCCTTATTCATAATGACGAAAAACAACCCAATTGGGTAATCCAAATTCTGAACCATTCAAATGTTTACAATTATCGTCACTTTCCTTCTCAATCTTTAAAAAATAAATTAAAAAAGGATATTAATGACCGACCGAGTCTATCACTGTAAATCTCCACAATCCATTCGAAATGGCGACAGTAATTCCTTCCTACTTGCAATTTTCCATATGCAAATGATATGACATGATTTAATTGGAGAGTAACAACTTGAAATTCCCTCCCAGTCATTTTTAACAGACAGGAAGTAGGATTATACCTCTAAAATGCACAGATGATAACCTGCAAGGCTAGATTTGAACCCTGCTAACTCAAAGTAGCAGTGCTGCTGCTCGTAGTCCTGCCGCGATTCAAGGATATCTGTAAAGAACAGCTAGACACAAAAATCAATAATAAAAATAATTCTCAATTAATTTACATTTATGAGAAACTATAAAGAAAATACATTCATACCTCAAGATGTGACTCATCTAAACGTATCCTTCAGTCTGTTGTTTGGTCTGAACCACTACCCTGTGTGAACGCAGGAGAATGAGCAGGAACTATTAAGTGTGGCTGTCCTGGAAAAGGTGCCGCTACGACTGATAAATTCAGGGAACTAGCCTAATCAGGACTCCAAGGATCTACTGAGCTTATAAAGAAAACTATCCATGTACTTAATTACTTATGTAACCTAGAACCAAGTCAATGCAGAAGCTTATGACAAGCAACTTGTGGTTTAGAGATTAATCAGTTGCAAGTATGCACGTTATTGCACTATATCCAGAAATAAATTTGATTGATTTAAAATTTACCTGCCGGATATGGCGCTTGAATTGTTGGAATATGTGCTGCTGTTACAGCATTGACGTTAGGACCACTAAACTGCACCAAGTGGTGCCCTGGCATTGCATAACCATGAATTGCTGTATACCCCTGATTGCCGAGAAGAGGTTGACGTGATTGCCCAAATGGGTAAATAGCTGAGTTGACTGTAGTTGGTACCCCGTATATCTGAACATATTGTTGACCTGCATAAGGATTGTAGACACCCTGCTGAACGGAAAACAAAACGTAATGATAGTCAGCAAGATTTGGAGCCTAACTCAGTAACCTAACCAAATTTATTGCCTAACAATAAGATCAAATTCAAAACTTAAAATCTCCCAACCTGTGGGTAGGCATAATCAGGTCCATATGCAGTGTACCTGCACAAAAAGTAAAAATAAAATAAAATTAAATTCCTTATTTTTTTGAAAGATTCGTTGCTTCTGTGCAAACATTACCAGAAATTATAAACTAAATAAGAGTCTATGGTATATATGAACGCTATAATAGACACAATGATCTGATTCTTTTGTATCTCTTATCCCCGGCATTGTGCCTGTGTGCTAGTCAACCTAAATCATCTAATAATCTGGAATAAGAATTCATGACAGGGCTGACTCACCAAGGACAATCATTCTTTCAGATCAATCTGGACTGCCAAGATCCTGCCAAAGGTGTGCTTTATGTGGGGAATAATACAAGGAAGGACAACCACAACCTATAACCTAAGCAAGAGTGGCAAGATCTATCCCATATGTGCAATTTTTCAAGGCTGTGCGGGACACCTTCTTATCATGTTTTGGAAGACATAAATACTGTATAACATATTTATAGATCTGTTGGTAACTTTTAGAGAGTGAGTGGCATTCTAATGGGTTTCTCAAAGGTGAGTAAGCGCTCTGGAGGGTACTTTTAAGCGCCATATGATGGTCCATATGGGGAACAAACCAAAGAATCTTTGAGGGCCATTCTCATCCTTGAAGCAATCTATATAGATTGTAAAATAAAATTAGAAATTATTATTCAGTCCATAACACACCATGACTCTAACTCATGAATATAATACTATAAATTGAGATTCTTTCACCTTTTAAAGGTTAAATGTTTTCACAACGATGAATTTGCAAATGGAACAGAAACAGAAAGTTGGAATAAATTAACATTACACTGTTGTAACATTAATTACCTTTTTTTTGGCTACGTAGAGATATAAATAATTATATTTAAGATTTTACACAGCCAAGAGAGAAAGGTGTGAGACTATATGAATGTTGGAAAGCCATTTATTGGAGTATATGCTTGTCAAATTACAAATGTGATAGTGGGCACTGTAAACACACAGGGTTGAATCTATAGTACTGAAAAGTAGAAACTGAACGTGGTTCTTATTGAAGTTCATGTCATATTGATCAATCACTTGAGACTTTTGAACTGATCCGGGTCATATTCACTACCTACTTGAGTCAGGATTAGAGTAAGAAAGTGACCCATCTAAAATAATTGATGATTTGAATAGTGCGCCAGAGCATCGACTCGGGGAAGGATACTCACCCATATGGAGGGTATGCAAACCCTTGTTGGTAGCTGTAAGAAACTGGTTGGTGATAACTGGGGCTTCCAACATAGGGACGAGGACCTTGTCCACTAGCATAGTAGGGGGTTATCGCCCTCAATTGCCCTACAAGAGAAAAAGTGGCAGTAAGAAGGCTACCTTAACAAGTTTCCAGTGATTACATCATAAATGACAGTCTGGCAATCTATGTAAGACAAAATTTATTAGCATACACATAATCTGTGTATGTGAGTCAATAGATAGCAAATATGGATCCAACGAACTATGCCATAGGGTACTTTAGCAGACAACACAAACCAATTTGATGGTTGTTCCACCTTTTAATGTGTTAAACTAAAGAGGGATAAGGTAGTTCCTTTCTTTAAAAGAGGAAATTTCAATGAGAACACATATTGATATTGTCGAGAATGGGTAAATGGGTTTGAAAAGAACGAAAGAGCACAGATATTATGATAAAATGGTATTACGATTATATTTTTTTTAATACACTTTTATCAATAAAAAATAACACTTTTTATCTAGTGACAGGAGGAATACACTTTTATCAATAAAAAATAACAACAGTTTTACGTTTAACAGTATTATAATAATTTTAATACAAGATGTAACAGCAATGATTTCTTTTTATGAACAATCAATACAGCTATTAGTATTTACTTATTTTTAGTGACATTGTACTGTAGTTTAATTATCAACATAAAAATCAATATTTACACAAAGTTATCATGCAGTGAATTGTTCTTGTCTTCTTGGCCCTAAAAGATTGTTATTTGATTACAGAACAGGAATTTTAATAAATTTGAGGACGTTGAAATCAATGGGGAAAATGTCACACTTTATATTTGACAACTGGTGAACTCAAGATAGTGGTAAGATTTTGGCGAAGAGATGTGTCACGTGTGAGATGATCAAACCACTACCTGAAATACAAATATATTTGTTTGCTTGTCAAATTGAACATTGTCACCAGTACTAGTTTAGGTTGATATGGTCAACCATGTAGAGGACTCCATACAAACAGCTATTACAGCTATTTGATGAAAATGTGATTATAATGTTCCAACAACCAAGTGTACAAACAGGTTAAACATTCTTCAATCACGAAATAAATGTATTTGCAGGATTAATAGCAATACCATAAGATGGAGGTGGTCGAGGGCGTCCAATTGACGCCAAATTGCAATTTGCTCGCCTGCCATCGATAATAGGACTTGGATCAACACATGCCCTCCTTGCAGCTTCAGGATCACGAAAAGTCACCTAAATTCTCCATAGGAATCATAAAAAAATAAAATTAAGTCATCCCAATAGTCTCATTCTAAAATAGAAGTTGATGTTTTAATAGTTTTCTTATAACATTGATAATGATTTCAAAATAAGTACTCACAAAACCATAGCCTTTTGATCTTCCAGTAACCCGATCAGTAATCACGACTGCTTCAAGAATTTCACCAAATTGTTCAAAGTAATGACGCATAGTCTCGCTTTGTGTCTCCCATGCCAATCCTCCAACAAAGACCTTAGTATAAGTAGTATCACCAAAAGGGGAATTGAAGAATTGAAACCCAGAACTAGAACTCGATCCTGATCCAGACCCAGGACCAGGAATTGATTGATAAGCCATAAAATTCAACAACCA
>JABWDY010029461.1:1934-13531 GCA_013358455.1 Thalictrum thalictroides | reverse complement strand
TTTTTTTTTTAATTTATATAAAAACTAGTTAAACAAATTAAAAAGCCTAGGTTGCCTTATAGTAGCGCTTAATTTTACGTCTTTGGCTAGACATAGGAGTGACATGCAAATGTCACCCCCAAACAAAACGTTAGCGTAATTTTTTAAAAAATTATAAGGACTTTCATCATCTAAATACATTGGCACAATTAAATCCACCATTTCCACATCTTTCGTTGGTAATTCCAAATAAGGTTTCAAACGGTGACCATTAACTTAAAAAATTACACCATCTTTTGGATTTTCTAATTCTATAGTGAAACATTGTAAAATTTTTGTAATTATAAAAGGTCTGGTCCTCCTTGTCTTAAGCTTACCCGGGTGTAAATGTAGACGGCTTCTATATAATAACACTTTTTGACCTATATGAAATTCTTTTCTTAGAATTTTTGCGTCATGCACTATTTTAGTTTTAACTTTGTAATCTTTTGCAAGATCGTAAATGTCACTACAAATTTCATCCAATTCATTAAGTGTTAACTTTCTATTTTCACCGGCTTCTTCTATATTAAAATTTAATTTCTTAATGGCCCAATAAACTTTGTGTTTCACTTCAACGGGTAAGTGACATGGCTTGCCAAAGACAAGTCTATAAGGTGACTTGCCAATGGGAGTTTTAAAAGCGGTTCGGTAGGCCCATAGAGATTCTAAAATTCGTTTACGCCAATCACTTCTATCGGGGTTCACCGTTATTTCTAAAATACGTTTAATTTCTCAATTGGATACCTCAACTTGTCCCGAAGTTTGTGGATGATAAGGTGTGGCTATCCTATCTGTGATACCATATTTTTTACATAAATTTTAAAAAGACTTTTTACAAAAATGTGATCCTTGGTCACTAATAATGGCTTTAGGTACCCCAAACCTAGAAAAAAATATTTTCTCTTAAGAAATGTGTTACCACTTTTTTGTTATTTTTCGTAGTTGGGATAGCTTCAATCCATTTAGAAACATAGTCTACCGCGACTAGAATGTATAGAAAACCTTTGGACGGGGGAAACGGTCCCATGAAATCAATACCCCAAACATAAAAAATGTCTACTACCAAATTGTATTTTTGTGGCATTTCGTTTCTTTTTGAAATTTTTCCAAATTGTTGACACCGGTGGCAATTTCGGCAATAAATATTAGTGTCATGATACAACGTTGGCCAATAAAATCCGCTTTGTAAAACTTTGGCCGCCGTTTTGTTTGCAGTAAAATATCCACCACATGCATTGTCATGACAAAGGTTAAAATATCTACTTATTCCCAATTTGGTACACATTTTCGAATTGTTTGGTCCGGGCAATATTTGAATAAGTGAGGTTCATCCCAAAAATAATATTTTATCTTAGATTTAAATCTTTCTTTTTCGTCATTACTCCAATGGTTTGGTATATGCTCGGTTACGAGATAATTAACTATGTCCGTATACTATGGAGTTTCTAAGATAGAAAAAATGTCTTCGTCCGGAAAAGTGTCATTAATCTCACATTTTTCTTCATTTTCTAAAGCTAGTCTAGAAAGATGATCGGCTACTACATTTTCACATCTTTATTTATCTTTTATTTCCAGAGAAACTCTTGTAAAACTAACACCCATCTTATTAATCTTTGTTTAGTTTCCTTTTTCAATATAAGATATTTAAGAGCGGCATGATCGGTGAATATAGTTGTTTGGGAACCTATTAAGTATTGTCTAAATTTTTCTAAGGCAAAAACAACGGCTAACATTTCTTTCTCGGTTGTTGTATAATTACGTTGAGCATCATTTGACGTTTTACTAGCCTAATAAATCACACTAGGCACATTGTTTTTACTTTGTCCTAAAACGGCACCAATGGCATAATCCGAAGCATCACACATTAAATAAAACGGAAGAGACCAATCCGGAGGTTGGATTATGGGAGCGGAGGTCAAAGGGATTTTTAATTGCTCAAAGGATGACACACATTTCTCATTGAATTTAAAAGGTGTATCTTTCGTTAAGAGATTAGTATGGGGACGGGCTATTTTGGATAAATCCTTAATAAACCTACGATAAAAACCGGCATGACCAAGAAAAACTCTAATGTCTTTAATAGTTTTAGGAATTGGAAGGGTGGATATAACGGATAACTTAGCTTTATCAACTTCAATTCCTTTAGGTGTGATTACATGTCAAAGGACTATTCCTTTAGTAACCATAAAATGACATTTTTCCCAATTCAAGACTAAATTCTTTTCTTCGGATCGAATGAAATTTTTTTCAAGATTAGATAGACATTGGTCAAATGACTCTCCATAAATAGAAAAATCATCCATAAATGTTTCGACCATGTCACTAAAGATGTGTAACATACACTTTTGAAAAGTTGTGGGTGCATTACATAATCCAAAAGGCATTCTCTTATACGCAAATGTTCCAAGAGGGCAAGTGAAAGTTGTTTTTTCTTGGTCTTCGGGAGCTATAGGAATTTGATTGTAACCCGAATAACCATCTAAGAAACAATAAAAAGAATGTCCAACCAATCTTTCTAACATTTGATCCATAAAGGGTAAAGGAAAGTGATCTTTTCTTGTGACAAGATTTAGACGCCTATAGTCAATACACACTCTCCATTTAGTTGGTGCTCTTGTTGTGATTAATTTATTCTCTTCATCTTTCAAAACGGTGAAACCGGCTTTTTTTGGAACCACATGTATTGGGCTAACCCATTTACTATCGGAGATATGATATATTATTCCGGCATCAAGTAACTTAAGAATTTCACTCCTCACCACATTTTGCATTATGGAATTTAGACGTCTTTGAGGTTCTCTTGAAGTATTAACGTTATCTTCTAAGTATATATGATGCGAGCAAACCTCGGGGTCAATACCTTTTATGTCTTCTAGGGACCAACCAATTGTCGAGCACTATTTTTTAATAACATCGATTAATTTACTCTCTTGCTCGGGTGATAAGCTAGATGATATTATAATAGGATATTTACCCTCTTCGTCTAAGTGTATGTATTTAAGTTCCGAAGGTAAGGGTTTAAGTTCTAGACTTAGTGGCGTGGGAATTAAAGTTTCACTTGGCTCGATTTCTATTTCACAAATTTCTAGAGAATTATTAATTTCTTCACTTCGGATATAAGATATATTTTCAACATTATTATTAAGATGAATAGATTCTGAATATTCATTAAATGTCTTAAGCTCATCCTCGACGATAAATTCCCAATTATTATCTTGTATATTATAAACTTCTTCCGATTAAGATGTATCTAGAGGTTGTTGTATCATCTTAAAAATGTTTACTTCTATCCGTAGATTTCCAAAAGTTAAGAGCATAGATCTGTTTCTACAATTTATTAAGGCATTAGCCGTAGCTAAGAAATGTCTACCTAATATGAATTGTGTAGAAACATCAATAGAGTGTTGAGTATCTAAGATTACAAAATCAACGGATTGTAGAAATCTCCAACCTTAACCCAAACATCTTCCACGACTCCCCGTGGGTATTTAACAATATGATCGGCTAATTAAACTGACATCCTAATCGGTTTTGTTTCTTTTAACCCAAATTTTGGTACAAGTAATAAGAGAGTAACTTCATACTAGCTCCCAAATCTAAGAGTGCGGTACCTTGAAATCCATCACCTAGTGTGCAAGCTATTGTTGGTCTCCCCGGATTTTTGTATTTTATTGTTCCATTTTGTTCGATAAAAGAAGGCAATTACTCGGTGAAAAACGCTTCTTTAGGAATATTAGTACGCCTTTTAACGGTGCATAATTCTTTTAAGTATTTTGTGTGTTGAGGCATGTTTCTAAGAGTGGTGAAAAAAGGTATATTAATGTGTAAATTTTTGAAAATTTCCTTTATCTCATTAAATTGTTCTTCTTTATTGGGACCTAAAAGTCTATGTGGATAGGGAACTTTAGGTATATATCTTCTCACTTCCTTTTCTTTTTCATTGTTTTGAGAAATAGAATTATCTTTTGGAAAAGTAGACACATTATCCGCATTAATATTACTAGTTGGATTTTCAACATCATATACTTAGTACCTATACTGTCATTATATATGATTTTCCTTACATCTTCAAAAAATGAACTAGGTACTATTTCTACATAACTTGTATTAGGGATGTTACTAGCAAGGGCATCTGCTAGCTTGTTTGTCTCTCTGAAGATATGATGAATGCTAAATTCCTCCAGTGAATCTATCAACTCTTTGATTCTTTGTACCAACTTCCTTGCCTGCCATGGATGTCCATCATTGTTGAGAAATGATATGGCATTGGTGGAGTTAGTTTGTGCCTTGATTCTATGTATGTCATGCCTTCTATCCAAGACCAATCCTTGTTCCAAACCTTGAAAAACACTGCCATGCTTCGATCTGCCTTGTGCTGCTGCAACTACTTGTCCACTGGTATCCCTCAACACTGCTGCCCATCCACCATTTGCTTGCTGCAAAGTACCATCTGTGTTCAAAGTAAAGTAACCAGGTCCTGCTGCCTGCCAACTGCTCCATAATACTCTCATAGGCTTCTCTTTGATATGTACTCCCCAAATATCCATTAATCTATCCCTTTCAGGCCTATTCTCCATAACACATTCATAAACACTAAGTTTAACATGAACTTCTCTAGATGCTTGTCTAGCCACTTCAACTGCAACCATTTGTCTGCTATTGAATATTCTATTATTCATTTCTCTCCATGTCCAGTAAATAAAGACATTGAAAGTGAGTTTCAAAGCCTCCTGTGCCAAACCCTTTCCATTCCCAGTTTGTATGATCTAATCTAACTCCTGCTCCCAGCTTGCTACAATACTCATATTATAGCCTGCTTGAGATAGTAGTGTCATCCATATGCTCCTTGAGTAGGTACATTCACAAAACATATGAGTAGTGGTTTCAGATTCCCTCCAGCATAGTACACAAGTGTCAGCCTGTAGTAACCCCCACCTTTTAAGTTTATTTTGTGTCTTTAATCCCCCTTTAAGAGCCATCCATGTAACAAAAGAATGCTTAGGGATTCTTCCTGTAAACCATACCAACTTGTTCTACTTAACAGGTTGCTATGTGCTTCTAATGGCATTGCAAGTGTCTTTCAGGTTGTAATTTCAATTTTTTGCAGTTGACCAGATCACTTCATCCTTGTCTCCTTCAATCTCAATGTACTCCTCAGCTATGCGTGCAATCTCTCTCATGTATATCCTTACTTGGTCTGGAAACTGCCTTTTGCCATTCACAATCATTACTAGAGTAACATTACTAGAGTTTGTATGATTAACTATGTCATCTTCATTGGGCATTACTACTTTATTATTATATTCCTTTCCCGAAAGTAAAGTAGTTATGGCCTTAGCTTCTTCTCTTTTAATAGAAAGATTACTAGTTGAAACTTCAAAAACTTTTTAAATTGATTTTGGATTTTGAATAGGATGTCCCGAAAATTTTCCTTTCTCTTGTTCGACATCAATTTTAGCAACTTTATTTTCAAGCCATTCAATGATTTTATTGATTCATTTGTTGTTCAAGTATCTTCATTAAAAGAGCTTTATAATTATTTTTAGGTTGCTCGGTTTTTTCTAGATTTTGAACCGGAGTTTGATTAACTTCACTGTTATTTCTATAACCTTGAAAATTATTGTTTTGCCTCATATATCCATTAGGATTTCTATTCATGTTATTTCCTTGAAAGTTTCGTGGGTTTTGATTAAAAGGTCCAACGTCGTTTTGATTTCCCCATCGAAAATTTGGATGATTAGACCATGTTGGATTGTACGAGTTACCTTGAGGTGGAGCATTAGTTCTATTATCCTAAATACCGTTAACTTTTTCTTGTTCGTAAGGAATGTGTGGGCAATTATCTTCATTATGATCGTTTCCATCACAAACTTGACATATTTCATTGATGTTCATGATGGTGTTTGATTGGTTATTTTGTAAGGAGAGAGCTTCAACTTTTTAAGCTAGATTTTGAATTAAAGTTTTTACATCTCCATCTTATTCTATCTTAGCCGTAGGCTTAACTTCATAGACTCTAGGGATAGGATTAGGTGAGTTTCCCCAATGTTGAAAATTTTCTGCAAGTCTTATGAAGAACTCGTTAACTTGTGTTGCGGTTTTACTAAGGAATTGACCCTCATTCATAGATTCTACTAAGGCACAAGACGTCGTAGGGTTTAGACCATTGTAAAAGCATTGAACTAACGTTTCCATAGGAATTTGATGATGTGGACATTGTATTTGTAACTCTCCAAATCTTTCCCAAGCTTCAAAGAATTCTTCCGTGTGTTTTTGTCTAAAAGTTTGAATTTTGTTTCTTAACTCTATTGTTCGGCACATGGGATAGAATTTAATTAGTAAGGAACTTTGTGTTCAATTGATCCCAAGTGCGGATAGAGTTTCCAGCTAAAGAATGTTACCATTGAGATGCTTTGTCATTTAGAGAGAACATATATAAATAACCTTAAACGAATACCATCAACGCCTAATCTAGTTTCATTAAGAGTTGAGCATATTTGATGAATTGATGTAAATGATTATAAGGTTCTTTTCGCTCATGACCAGAGAACTTAGGCAACAAGTTAATGATGCCATAGTGAAGTTTGAAATCAGCTCCATCTTCGAGTGCGGGCAGAACGATGCAATTAGGATGTCCGGTAGATAAGGGAGCAAAAAGATCACGAAATGGCCTTTCAGGGTTAGCCATTTCAAAAGTTGTGATCGAATTGCTACTATCAGAATCTAATTGAAAAGCACTATTTGTTAATCCTAGATGACTATTATC
This sequence comes from Thalictrum thalictroides, assembly GCA_013358455.1. NCBI lineage: Eukaryota > Viridiplantae > Streptophyta > Magnoliopsida > Ranunculales > Ranunculaceae > Thalictrum > Thalictrum thalictroides. The sequence goes on along the minus strand of JABWDY010029461.1, from coordinate 6,744 downwards.
AAAATTAAAATCTATCGGACTAACGTCTAACTTACTAATAACTAACGAAGTATACCTAATACCAGAACGTAAAAGCATAAACTAAGGTGTTTATATCGGGTCTTTTGGTGCGTACCCTTTATCAACTTATTATATAAACTTAACCAAGGACGCAAGGCAAACGATTCACACTTCAAATATTGAAAATTAAACCTCTTACGTGAGTTTCGAGGTGTTGAGAGTACACGTAACTTTTTCCCTCGAACGTGCGCAAGGAGCAAATAATATTTAAAATGGCAAAATACGGAATGTAAATGGGGGTTTTTAGGTTTTGGGGCACCTAATAATGGGCTATTTAGACCTTGGTCCAACTTAATCCACTATTAGACTTTAGGGCTAGTTCTGTTAGTTGACCGCATTGACTGTTAGTTGACTCGAGTCAGAACTACCAATTTTTCCTAAATGACATGAATACCCCTGCACGTGTTATACACGTGACACTTTAGAACCTAATGAAGACACATGTTGTGCACGTGACACTTTAAAAATTTTGAAACTGACATGGCATAATCCAACAAACCAGTAGCAGTTGCAACTAACTTAAGTAACTCCTATATAATCCTTTCAATTACCTCTATTCTTCTTCTCCATTCAACTACCTCCTATCTCTCTTCTTCCTCATTCCAATTTCCAAAACTACCTAATTGTAGAAACAACACCAAAACTACTATGAAATAAAATAAAAGTTTCCAAAATTAAGTACTACCTACATCTGTAGCATACAATTCCCATAACAATATCACATTCAACAAACTGCAACATACATTCAGATTCATAAACTGCAACATAATGTCATAATCTGCAACATAACATAATATCCAAGCATCCAGAAATACTTGGAAGTCACCAAAATAAACCCACTTTCACCAAAATAACACCAAGGTATTCACCAAAATATCACAAACTAACCTAGGTTCCAGTTTTCTGAAAACACATTCACCAAAATACTGAAAACACAAAATCTAACATATTCATCATGCATTGAAGAAGTAATGATGCACATTATCTCAAATTGTTCTGTTATAGTACCAACCACCAGTAAGTAATGATGCACAACAGTTTAAAACCCTTAAAAATGTTGGAGTAGGCCTTGGTGCTAGGAAAGTAACCTCTATTAACTAATCAAACAACAGTTTAAAACCCTTAAAAATTCTAACTTTATTCATGCAGATTCCAAAAGTACAACATAACAATACATATCAACTTCATTGACTCTAAACCACTACTATCATTAGCCATAATGCTGAGTTCTAGAACAATAACAACAAAGAACACAATAATGACACTAACAAACAACAAAGAGCACAATAATATTGAGTTCTAAAACAATAACAACATAATAAACTAAACCCCCAAATAAAAATTCAGTCTTTATATGGTAGAAAACCAAATCCACTAATTTTTTATGTTAATTAAAAGGTTTTAACAAGTAAACCCCCAAATTTCTAGTTAAATTGAGATTAGGATTTTGAAATCGAGATTAGGGTGTTGAAATAGATAGCTTTCTTAGTATTAAATTATGGTTTTTGGGGAACACTAGAATATTTAAATGTAGATGGGGTTTTTCATAGAACAAAAGGACAAAAATTTATTGGATCAAACAATACCTTTGCATGAAAAGATTACCAAAAGTGTCACTTTCTTCGAGTTCAACTAGGTTAATTCTTTAGTTCTTTGTCTTCCTTCGAAATCCTTCCTTGGTGATGATACTTTAGTTGGTGTTGGTGTTGATGTTTGATATGCTTTCAGTTTGTTGTTGAAATGGTGGTGTTAATGTTGTGAAAATGGGTTGTTGAGATGGTGGTGTGGAGATGGGTTACTGATAAGGTGGTGTTGAGATGGTGGTGGTGATGAGGGAGAGAGATGGTGGTGGTGATGAGTGAGAGAGATGGTGGTTGAGTGAGTGAGATGCAGAGAATGGGTTAGCTGCTTGGATTTTTACTTAGGAATACCATGAGGTCACGTGGACTATTTTGGTCCTTAGATTTAATCCTACGGTTTGTATTAATTTTGGAATGACAGTCATTACATTAAGCTTAACAAGCCCATCAGTAAGATACCCTTTACCCACATACATCCCAACCTTAGTGAGTACAAACTTGTCAAATTCAATCACCATCTTGAACCAATTCTTGTTCAAGAGATATCCGGAAACCAGATTCTTGCGAAAGTCAGGAACATGTAGCACATTGTTGAGGTTGACTTCCTTTCCAAATGTCATTTTCAACACAATTTTTCCATGACCTTCCACCTTGGATGTAGACGAATTGCCCATGTAGAGATGTTCATCCTGATGGTTCAGAGTATAAGTAGTGGATATCCTCTTGTCGGAGCAGAAATGCCTGGTAGCACCAGTATCCAGGAACGTTTCGCTTGGATTGTCAACCAGGTTCACTTCTGAAATCATGGCACAAAGATTGATGTCAGCAATCATCTTGTCCTCTTCTGTGACGTTTACTTGAGTGGTCTTCTTTTATTTCTTGTCATTTTTCTTTTTGAGTAAGCAATTTGCCTGGCGGTGACCACTCTTTCAACATTTGAAACAGTTTCCTTTGAACTTATTGGTGGTGGATTGCTTGTCAGAACCTTGGTCAGAAGACTTACGCTTGTTATTTTTCTTCCTATGTTCCACAACATTGGCATTAGCATCAAAGGTGTTACTTGTATTCTTTTCAAAAGTACGGTTGTCCTCTTCAATGTGAATCCTTAAAATCAGATCTTCCAAACCCATCTCTTTACGCTTGTGTTTCAGATAATTCTTAAAATCCTTCCATCAGGGAGGTAACTTCTCGATAACAGAAGCCACTTGGAAAGGTCACAAAGCGAAAGGTTTTCTGCATGTATTTCATGCAAAATCAATTGAAGTTCCTGAACTTGACGGATCACAATTTATGAATCCCATTTTGAAGTTAAGGAGCCTGCCAGAAACAAATTTCTTTGAACCAGCATCTTCAGCCCTGTACTTCTTGTCCAGGGATTTCCAGTGTTCTTTGGACGTCTTGATTGGGCTATACACATTATAAAGCGTGTTGTCCAATCCATTCAGAATGTAGTTTCTGCACAGAAAAGCACCATGTTTCCATGCCTCTACAACAGCAGCAACAGTTTGGCGATCAGCTTCGCCTTCATCCAGTTTTGGAACCAATTCATACAAGAATTTCGCTAGATTCAGAGTTGTAACATCTTTTGTTGCCATTTCTTTAAGTCAGTTCCATTGAAATGCTCTAGCTTCTCTCCAACAGTGACATGATGAGTAGGCACATTTGGAACAGAAACAACAGTAGGAACAATAGGGATCCCTACAGTTGGAATTGCAGTCCCAGTTGTAAATCCATTGATCACAGACGGAAGCGTTGCAGGTGTATTTGCAGTTTCGTTTTGAGTCCCATTGTTAGTAGATAACTCTTCCATTTGTCTGAAATTAACAAAGTCAGACTAGTTAGACTAGAAATAGAAAGTTTAATTTCTGTAAAGTCTCAAACAATCAAAAATTATGTAAATTTTTGAAGAAAAACCAAAATTTTTGAACTTAATAAAAAATTCCAACAATCTGCACTTGAACTGTTAGTACAGTAACAAAAAGAAATCCAAACTCTTACTTTTGGATAATCAACAAAAGAATTATTTTTTTTTATGAAAAAGATTTTAAATTTTGAAAATATAAGAATTTTCGAAATTTAAGATATGCAGACCAGAAATCATGCAAGGACAGAATGAGTTTAGATCGAGTCGAGAAAAATCTTTGTCCTTAAGACATTATTTGCCCCAACAGGTGTTGTTTGGTTTAGTGGCAAATTATCTCCAAGGATACAACGATCAGTACCTTCGAATTATGGCAGCACTTCAAATAAGTCAAAACGGCAAACCAGTTCAGTGTAGCAACTCTCTCAATGGACATACAGACAGACTTAATGGATAAAAGATGAGAATGATTTGAATGAATGATTTGTGCAGACATGGACCATCTATTTATAGCAAAGGAAAGGTTGCCTTGAGTTGAAACAGTTCGTTCAAATGACACACCTGTGGGTTGAATAGACACCAATTAGAAGACACACACCTATTGGGCCGACCAGGTTCCATGAAGGGACACAACTGTTGGGCCGAACAGGTTCGAACCGTTAGGGGAATGGGTGCACCAGTTGGATTAAAAAGTAATTAAACTTTTGTCCAACAATTATAACTTGGATCTCAAAGTACCAAACCCAAACCGAACCGAATCGGGTGGTCGGGTGTTTTAAGCCCAAGCCCAAGTCACACCCCAATCGCGCGAAGCATTGTAACCCCAAGGGCCATAACCCTTGTGTCACAATTTTAGCCTATTACGGACATAACTAGTTTACATGGGTCAAATGTGGGACTATCACATTTTCCTTGCTAAGTCCCAAGTTTTGTCACACATTGGGTAACTTGGGACGCCAATTTCTCATTCAATATGAAACCATTTTGTGTATATGAATACTCTACGAGCATGTAGTCGAGACGAGGATTACATACATATCAAGATCACGTTCATCGGATCACTGGAACATATATAAATGTTCACTCAAAGATCATATCAGAAATCTGTCAGATTTCTAACAGATCTGCCAAAACTGTTTTCCAACAGTCATTGGGCATATAAAATCAAATTCAAAATGAAAACGAACTCCAAACCACAAGTCTATATATAAAGGACGACCCAAAACCATCTCACATACCTTAGAAAAAGTTGTTTAAAATACACAAAGTGAGAGAAAACAAAACAATCAAGAGATTTTTTTTTTTTTTT
>JABWDY010029443.1:0-16603 GCA_013358455.1 Thalictrum thalictroides | reverse complement strand
TAAGTTAGGTTTTATTTATTTTTTGTTTTAGTTTTATTTTTATTAGTTTTGGTCGAGGACTAGCAAAATGTTGGTATGGGGGTATTTGATAGACATAAAATACTACACTTGTAGTACCTTAATGCATAGTAGTTTAACATATTTTATGTCGAATATAACTTTGATGGTGCATTTTTAGTGTCTAATAGAAATTTTGAATCGATCATCGGAAAAATTACAAATCGCAACCAAGTAAAAGTGGACAACCAAGTTGAACAGGTTAACTGGCAGGATGCGACATGGCTTTGAGATGAAGAAACTGTTACTCCATATGTTAGAAGAAAGGGCAACAATATTACGAAACAATGGCCCAGATTTAAACCCCATTTTGAATACCCATTTATTAATTTGGATAGAAGCAACCAACCTACTCTACCCCTTTGAGCACCAGATCAACTTTTTCATCTTTCTACTCATTATCTTCTAATACAGCAATGGAGTAAGAATTATAATGGAAATCAAATTGCTTCAAGGCAAGTCCAAATCATGAATCAAATCACTCAAAGACCAACTCAATCTCTTGCTCACCTATATATTCTAACTTCAAAACCTAATTACGGGTCTGCCACAAAAAAACCGAAACTGAAGAGATATTCTATTAGTGGAGGGTGGCGGCCATTGAAGTGAAGAAAAAAAATAAATTGAAGTAGCAGCAGCAGCAGTAAGGAGTGAATTGAAAAAGAAGAAAGTGTTGAATCAAATGGTATAAAATCAATGAGCATCTCTTCTCATTTATTTAATTTCTTTTTTACTATTATGTGAACTAAACTTCATTCTAAGGCTTAGATGAAGCCTTAGATCAAAGTAGATGTTTTAAATTCAATTTGTAATGTTCTTTGAAGATTTTAATTGTCAAATTCTTCTTATTACTCGGATTATTAATGAATTATATCGTTCACCTCTTATGTCATGCATATTATGCAGTTGGAATTATTTATTGTTACTCAAGCATGTTTTTATCGTTGCGTTAATTATTTTGATTATTTATGCTTTAATAAGATAAATAATGCTTTAGAGTTATCCATTTGGCTGAGTTAAAAAGATAACTTTATGTTTAATTAAGATTTATCACACTCATAAAAATTACAAGAACATTGTATTTTGGATTTAAATTATTCTATTAAGATTTAGGGTGGATTCGAAAGTCCTAGGCTTTTCTTCCTTTGAATTAAGCCAATTTAATTTACTTGTTTTCGTCTAGCTTTCGTATTTGTATTAATTTAATTAGTTTAGAATAATCAAAAACCCTTTTCTCCGAATTAGGTAAATTAGATTCTAGAATTTATTTGTGTTAAAAATAAATCCTTATGGGATCGACTCGTATTTGGAAATCTATACTATTGTAGACTCACACACTTGCGATTATAATTAGTGTTTGAATTTATCTATTAGTTTAGGTAGTTTAAAACACACATCATGTACTAGTCTAACCGGAGTCTAGCCTTGTCTCTGGCCTCATTTGCAAGTATGAGCTCTCGCTCAATGATTTCCCCGTTCATGTTGATGTCAACCACATTTGTTCTTGTTGTTGGTTCGACTATCTAGGGTAGGACCACTGCTTCTATTCCGCCGGTAAGGGAGAACAGTGTTGCCCCAATGGATCGGCGTGTTAAAGTTCTGTAGGCCTAGAGTACTTCAAGCAACTGTTCTGTCAATTTGGTGTCGTTGTCTTCCAACTCTTTCGAGATGTTTTCAAGGATAGTCTGGTTGGAGGCTTCGGCCTGACCATTTCCTTGGGGGTAATTGGGAGCAGAGAAGTGTTGTTGGATTCCATATCCTTTGAGGTAGTCTTAGACTTTAGCACCTCGTAACTGAGCACTGCTGTCAGTAACAATTGCTCTGGGGATGTCGAAAGGGAATATAATGTATTCCCAGATGAAATTAATTACTTGTTGCTACTTAACTTTCTGTAGTGGGACCGCCTCTATCAATTTTTTGAAGTAATCTATTGCTACCAACAGGAAAACCTTGCTCCGTCCTGATTTAGGAAGTTTGACTACAATGTCAAGGCCCCATATTGCAAAAGGCCACAGGTTGCTGACATAATGGAGCTCTTCTGTAGGGCCGTGGATGAGTTGAGCATGGAGTTGGCATCCGCGGCATTTTTTTTTTGGAAAGGTAAGCAGGGTTGTTTATGGGGGCCCCTACCTTTATATTTAAACCAAAATGATATAAAAATTACAAGCTCATCACTCTATCACTCTCTTTGTTACACAAATGAATGAAAACAAAAACCTAAGAGAGTCCTACTTAAATATCAACTAAACAATATTAAAATAGCCATAGTTATCCTAACCCCGGAAAGGGGAACAAAGAAACAGCCTCTAGCCTTATATTGGTGGTCCTAGGCCTTGACCTAGTTCCACCTCTTTGGAGTTGTTGTCTTGCCTTGCGTCCCATTGTCCATTCTAAGATGGCCTGCCCTGTTGTGTCCAACCCTGGATGTCCTCAATCCTTTTATCATCCTATTTTTGCCCTTCTTGTGAAGTGGTGCCTTGTTGCTCTACTCTTACCCGGCATGTGTGCCTTTTCTTAGGTATTTCCTAGCCATCCTGTTGTACTTCTCCCTCATTATCTTTCCCACAAGGTGGTTGTTCCTTTGTAGCAATGCTAGGTACAACAGAAGTACTAGCAACTACACTAGATATATCCATCTTTTCCTCAACCACTTTACCTTCTTTCTTTTCTATCCATACTGCCACACCTGTTTGTTTCTTAGGTTGTATGTTTGGGCAAGTTGCATCCGAGTGTCCAAAATTTTCTCGCAAAGTCTGAGCAATCGGCGAGCATTTTTTTCCAGTAAAACCCATGTATGATGAATCGCTGAGCCATTGCTAGTCCTGGGGCATGATTTCGGCATGTGCCACTGTGAGCTTCGGCGATGACGGCTTCAACCTTGTCGAGGTAGACACATTTCAAATAGAGCCCTCCCACTGTCTTTCTATAGAGGCGTATTGCCTTTTAAATGATACTCCGTGCAGTTGACTTCTCACTAGGGAGTTGATTATTCTGAAGGTATTAGACTATCCAACACCCCCCGGATGCTCTGTTACCATAATTGTTTGTGTTTGAAGTAATGGTTGCTCGCGCCTGTGAAGTTTGATGGTTCCGGTATCTTCCTCGCCCATTGTTGTTGCTAGGTAAGCTAGCGCGTCAGCATGGCGGTTCTCACCTCTTGGTAAATGAATGATTTGAAACTTATTGAGTTTTGCTAGCATATTATTGAGCAACTGTAGGTAAGCTGCCATATTGCCGGTGTTGTTGGTAAGTGCGAAGCCAAGCTTTTCCGCTAGCTCTATTCTGGTGTTATTAGGTGTGACAAGGACTACTCATATGGCTGACCCGTCAGAGCTGATAGATCCATCTGAAAAAAGTTTCCAACCCTTGACTTTTTCCCAGCTTGGGTGTTCAAGTTGTTTTATAGTGAGGTCGGAATCAACTGCCATATCAGAAAACCATGAGTTGTCTTCGACGGGAAAATCAACCTAGAACTCGTCATAGACTTGGGATTTTTCTGCCCTTCGTGGTTTGAATGGGATGCCAAATTTCCCTAAGGCAAGTGCCCATTTCTCCATTTGTCCTGATTTTTCGATCTGGGTGATGGCTTGCTTTAGTGGGAGATTTGTTACCACGGTGACAGTGTAAGCTTCGAAGTATGGTCTCAAGCGATGTGCAACAAATATTTGCTAGGCCATGTTTTTCGATCCAGGTGTACCAAGTCTCTGGATCTGTTAGTTTTTGCTTAAAAAGTACACTTGTGATTCTTGACTTAACTCCCTTCGAGTGAGGACGGTTGTTTCTGATACTGCAAAATAGAGGTAAAGAGGCTCGCCTAGAGATAGCTTTGACGAAATAGAGGTAAGTAGGTTTTGAGGGTGTTGAAAGCTCCTTCGCATCCGACGGTCCATTCAAAGGAACAATTTTTCCCGAGTAATTGGAGATTGGTCAACACTTATCCGTAGATCTAGAGATGAATTTGCCCAGTACTGTGATCCTACCTTGTAGTATTTGAATATGCTTTCTTATGGTCGGTGCTGGCATGTCTACTAATGCACAGATCTGTTGTTCATTAACCTCAATGCCTCTCTTGGCAACAATGTAGCCTAGGAATTTCCTTGAAATGACGTTGAACGTGTAATTTTCTGGATTCAACTTCATTCTGAACTGCCTAAGTATAGCGAAATTTTTTGCTAGGTCCGTGAGGTGATTGGAGTCCTTGGTTGACTTGACTACCATGTCGTCAATTTAAACTTCCATTGATTTTTTTTTGAAGATCTTGGAACATAAACTCTACTAGCGGCTGATATGTGGCTCCGGCATTTTTTCAGACCAAAGGGCATTTTTGTGTAGCAGAAAGTTTTGTTGTCGGCGTCAAAAAATCATCTTAGCTTGATCTGGCTCATGAAGAGGGATTTGATTGTAGCCGGAGTAACCATCCATAAAGGACAAAAGAGCAAAGCCGACTGTTCTGTCAACTAGCTCGTCAACTTTTGGCATGTCATACATGTCTTTTGGGCAGGCAGTGTTGAGATTTGTTAAATCAATACAAACTCGCACCTTCCCATTCTTTTTCATGAAGACAAAAATGTTGGAGACCCACACGGGGTATTATACATCCTTAATTATGCCGGCGTCTAGCATTTTGTGCACCTTTGTCAGGACTGCTTCTTGAAATTGTAGTTTTATGACTTTGACTCTTTGAACTATCGGAGTAGCATTCTCAGGCACATTGTGCTTATGACAAGAGACGTCGGGGTCAATGCCTTCCATGTCATTGATGTCTCAGGCGAAGACGTCTTGTTTTTCTTTCAAGAAAGATATCAGTTTTTAATGGACCTCTGGTTCCATGAGTGTCCTGAAGTTGGTGATATGTGACACCATCATCATCGAGGTTGACGGCTTCAGTAGGTTCTACAGTCTTAGAGTATTCGGGGACTACTGGAGCTCAACCTGCAATAGATGTTATTTGTGGGATCAGGTTGGTGATCCTTCGCCCCCGGTCTCTTGAGTCAAGGTTTTAACTGTGGCGAAATGTGATGAGTGTGTTGTGGTTTGGTCTCCAATGATCTCATATTCCCCCTCATTTGTTGGGTTGTATGCATCGGGTCAACGAGTAGCTTAGTGACATTCCAACTGCCGAGGATCGCACAACTTTCATTCGGTGGATCCATTCTCTTCCAAGGATCGCGTTGTATCCGGAGTTAGCGTCTATGATGACGAACCTAGTCATTGTTAGAAGACCTGCTGGACTGGGAGGGTGATTTCACCCATTGGAGTACTAGAGCCGCCATTGAATCCGTAAATGTTTCCTGTTAAGGGAATCAGTTTAGAGTGTTGGATATTCATTTGGTGGAGTCCGCGATTGAATAGGATTTCAACGGCATTGCCCGGGTCAACGAGTATCTTAGTGACATTCTAACTGCCGATTATGATTGTGATGACTAATGGGTCATCATGTGGTTTTGCCACTCCGACCAATTCTTCCTTCGAGAAGAATATGGGCTCTAATAGGTGTACCTTCTAGCCATTCCGGAGTACGGGGAGTACGGCTTGTTTGAGTTGTGGGCCATCTCAAATTTGATGTATTTTTCTGACTGTCTGCGATTTTCATTTCTTGAGGCCTTTGATGCTTCAACTATCATGTTTACTGTCCCAAGGACCTGTGGAGGGGGTCTATCGCGGTTGTCGCGATTATCTCAATTATCAAAGTTGTCGCGATTATACCTATTGTCTCAGGACTCAAACTCCTTTAAGTTCCCATCTTTGAAAAGCTTATGATCACTATGTTGTTGATGTTAGTTGTTGAACGATTTTCCCTGATTTCTATGCACTTGGTTGGTGGGTGCACATAGTATCGGCGGTCACGGATGCGTCTTTAAATTTCAGAAAGTGATACCTTGAGTGGGGGCAACGGTCTTGGTGGGGATGGTCTTCTCGGTGGTGATTTTTTCTTGTCATTTTTTGGTTTTTTGATGTTAGAAGCCTTCTGCCTTGCCTTTTTCCAGAATCTTCCCTTGGGTGGGTTGCTTTCTTCTCTTAGCCTTTGGGGTTAGTGATATTCCTTACATAATGGTGTCCAATATACTAGAGGGGGGGGGTGAATAGACTATTTAAAAATATGCTAACAAAGATCACCCCCAAAGACAAACCACCGACAACACTGTCACTTACTCAGAGTAAAAACTGTCACTAACAAATATGCTTAGGATAAATAAATGCGGAATATAAAAGATAATCCTAATCACGATACTAACAAGATATAATACCAACAAGCACTAACCACAAGATGAAAAAGCTATGGTGTTAGTTTTCAATCTCTACACTGAGTATCAACTCAACCTCCTAGCGTTAGATACTTGTTCAACTAGATTAAGATGATTAAATCAACCTTAATCAATGAACTAAGTAATCCAACTCTAGTTCTAGATTTGTTGTGAAGTTGAGGGGGTGAGTAGAGAAAGAGGCACTCTCACACTTTTCTCGACCACAATACAAATCAACTAGAAGATTGGTTTGATGAGAGGTAGAGATTTCCAACCAAGAAAACTACAAAGCAAATAAGAAACTTAAGTAAATAGAGCAAACCACATAAGACAAGATTATAGTGGTTCGGCCAATGAAGCCTACATCCACTCTTCAAGTACTCCCTTGTATTAAGAATCCCAAAGCTAAGGTGAACCTCATCTAGCTCTACACCACTCCCATTAGTGTTGGATTACAACTTGAAAGAAATGAAGACAAGTCCCTTAGTCTTCAACCAAGATTCCACCTCTTGGATTTGTAGTAAGGTGTAGTCTCAATTACCCTAACCTAGGTCTACAATCTAGGGTTTTCCACCAAACTTGTTGTAGAACAATTTGGGTTTCTATCTCTCTTGAAGAACTCACTAAATGAGTAGATAGAGATGAAGTTAGAAGCACTCTAGGGTTTATAATAATACCCTCATACAATCATTCACTCTTCCTCACTTGGATTGAAAAGATTTGAAGAGTTGAATGGAAGGAAGATGATGATTTCTCTCTAGTAGCTTATCTCACAAAGTTAGGTTTTTGGCCTCTTGAAAGCTCTTGATGAAATGCCCAAAATCCTTAGAGAAAATCTCTTGTAATGTTACTTTTATAGTCAAAACCCTAAAAAAGTCGTTGGTCAAAGTCATATGACCAATTAGGGTTTTGACCGAGTGAACCGAGAGTGAGTTGGACCAAACCGGGCTGAAAACTGGCAATTCCCGTCAGTCAGTCGACTGACCCTTTATATTACCAAAACTGCCACTGAAGTATTGTATGTCAGTCGACTGACCAACAACCTATCAGACCCATCAAAAGGTCAGTCGACTGACCTTTTGAGCCTCATCCCATGTCTGAATGTCAGTCGACTCCTTCTTGGTTTAGCAGCCTGGTTCACCTGCTAGCTTGACATGTCTGCTTGACTCCCGGGTGTGCTCAGTTGCCGCCGTTCACGTTCATTCTTGATGTCTTCAGCTCCGTTGGCCTCCGGACACTTGAACACCAAGACCTAGACCTAATACAAGGACTCATACTATAATATAACATGTGAAAAGTCTGTTTTGCCCTTGTTTGTCACAATTTACAAGATATAACATTTACAGTTAGTGGTTGTGTTCACTGTGATCTGTTGGGTGTGAAACTCAATCCTTGCAAGGTTTTCCTCAATTTTGATGTTCTTGTCTACTATGGAAAAGAGTTCTGACAGAGTGTCCATCTGATGGGAAATGACGTTGTTGTATCCGCCAGATGTTGGACTCATTTCTTTCTTGAAGGCAACTATTGCTATTTTCTCATCAATACCACCTGTTTTGAGGACTTCATTTTTAAACCTTGTGACAAACTGTCGTAGTGGTTTTGTTGGCTTTTGTTTTAAATCAAACAGGGTCGAAATGTCTGCTGGCTCTCGGCGTTGGTGCCGGTATTGAGAGAGGAATTCTTCTCCTAACTGTTTGAAGTTTCGAATACTCTATGGCTCCAAAGATTGGTACCAGTCCATTGGACTGACACCGAGACTACTTGCGAAGAGCCCGCACCAAATACCATCGTACTGGACACCGTCCCACACGACAAGCTGTTGTTTGAACCGGTTGAGGTGATCAATAGGGTCTGTTATGCCATCACAACGATCAAACTTTGGATGATTGAAATTGCGGGGAAATCATACTCATACCACTGTGTAGTGGTTTCTTATCGAGGTGGGCCAGGTCGACGGTTATTGTAGTTTTTTCCATTGCGTTGAGTTTCTTCTGGAGTTGGAGTATCATGGCATACATGTCGGCTATGTCTGGTGGGCCTTGGTTAGCAACTTGTTGTGTCGCCTGCTCAGCTATGTTGAGGTTCTCTATGATGGAGTTTTCAAAGTCGACCCTGTTCTCTGGGTTGGGATTCAATGTTGGATTTGCACTGTCAGTTGGGTTTGGTGGGATGTTGTCGGTTGGTTTACGCCGATCTGTTGTTGCATCTGTTGGAGGCGAATGGTGTCGCGCTCCCGTGTGTTTTCCAAAGCTTGGACTCGAGCGAACTTGAGCATACGGTCTTGGTCTTGTTCGCGAAGTAGCCTTTGAGTTTGGAAGGTCATGTTGGCGCCCTAGAGTTGTTGGTTTTGTTATTCCAGCTGAGCCAGCTTGTTCTGCAAGGCTTCGAAGTATGTCTGCTGTTGTGCATGGGTAGTTGTGCTTCTGACCATGTTAACCAGAAATGTTGTTGGATGTCTGGTAATGGTTCAAAAAACCTTCTAACGCCAATTTGTATGTCCTTTTTAGTTGTCCTACTCTTTGGTAGTGCAAGCTAACCTGCAAAATGAAGATAAAGGGCGTCGATGGTTTCGTCGACGTTAGCCTTCTGAAGCTTAAGTCAATAATGGATGAGAGAGGAAAATGAGAGAAGACTGCTAGTGAAGTGAGTGATGGGACTACACAACATACCTTGTTTCTAGGGTTTGTTCCCTATTTATAGGCGTATCTGCCTAGGATATTCCCAATCATTGGTTTAAGATCCCGATCTGTTAGCGTCCAAGGTGCCACGTGGAGCGATGTTATCCCTGTATTCCTATGCTTGTTTGACCATAGTCAAACAAGTGGGATACAGTTGGAGCACATGTTCCGTACAGTTGGTCTTATTAAGGAGATTCGGTGCTCTCGGAATTGTTTTAATTGGCTGCTCCCTGTTTCTCAGGTGTGGACACATGTCGGGGGTTATTATGGTACTTACAAAATTATGCCATGCTAGGAAATTTCAATCAAGGGACAAAGTCAGCCACTCAGGTTAGTGGGAGGACTAGGGTGAGCTTCCTTTCACCTAACTGTGCACACTTCTCAATTGTGCAGTCGCTTGGAGATCCACTTCAGACTTCAGAAAACAACCACCAAGTTTCAAACAACTTGGTTTCTTAGACATCAAATTATTCCTATTCTGAACTCAAAGGTATTAGCAAAGCTGATTTGGAGGTCTTATAATGTGTCGTGAAAAACTAGAATAAAAAAGATGGAAGTTTTTGTTTAGATGGCTATGCATAAACAGGCAAAGATACAGAGATCAACGGTACCACAGTTTATGCTATTGCAGGAAAGGTCGACAGCACCAGTGACATACTACTTGTAGTGACCTCCCTTGGCACTTGTGTACCATTGCAGCTTGCACAGCGAAAAACTAGTGTAAACTTTAAAAGTACTTTCAATATTATCAATATTGTTGAAAGCTTATATCCAGCCTGCCAACATGCTAGTAGTTCCTACTTTATTTCAATACCAGAGAAGACATGGTGTAAGAATAATTTGGATATAAAGATATGAAATCAAATGCATCATCCATGACATGGGTAGTGAGACGAGTGTTCGTTTAAAAATTGTTTGGTGGGGTTTGATAAAACTGACGGTGCCTAGTGCACGCTATTCAGGATGTATTCGTGTTTGATGATATAAAAAATTTGAATTCTATAAGAAAAAAATAATAATAATCTAAATCATATAACAACCCCACTTGTTTTTAACATGATACTTCTTTTTTACATAAATTATATCTGAATTCCTTACCAATGGCAAACTGGGGCAATACAAATAGATAAAAATACAAATACTACAGAAAGCTATACCATTTTCAAACGAATACATATAGACTCAAAGAGATGCCACCCATTTATTCATGCCAGATACTACAAGCTCTGTGGCCTATTATAGAAAGATAAAGCAAATAACAATACCAGGCCTCAATTTAAGCTACTCACCGAACAAAAGCCGAAGTAAAAGGAAATGCTTTCTTTGATCAATTAGTTGCATCTCGGCTGTAGAATGCATCCAGGGTTTTTGCTGGTATACGATGGAGAAGTTCTCGGGGGAAAATACGAAGCAAGGTCCACGCCAAATCAAGTGATTGGAAAATGTTGCGTGTGTCATATGCTCCTTGGGCTACAAACTTTCTCTCAAACTTGTCCAGAAACTCGAGATACAGCTGTTTCATCAAAAGTAAAATAAGCCTTTTACTAATTTCATTCAGATGATCATATGCTATGATCATGTTGATTTGTGTTTATAATTTGATATGCGAGTGCAAGTGTCGGATAGAAAAGAGACCAGGTCCTCGGATGAAAGTGCTTCTTCTCCAACCACAGCTTTCATTGCTTGGACATCTTTCCCAATAGCATAATTTGCATACAGCTATTCAAAACAGAACAACAGGATCAGATAATAGAAAACTATTACAAAAGATAAACAGGTATCTATATCATATACCACCACTTACCTGGTTAGACACATCAGAATGGTCTCGACGAGTCATCCCCTCACCAATAGCACTCTGCAATAATAGCCAACCATACAATTTAAATTGAATTCTGCCTATTATATGGAGATTTGAGACTATTAAAAACTAAACAAGATAACTATGGTGTGAAAAAATTACCTTCATCAATCGTGAGAGAGATGGGAGTACATTAATTGGTGGATATATCTGTAAAATGCAAGAGCGCATCAAATATTACATGAAGTCGAATAATCAGTTTTTCTTATAGTGGGATGACTTGACATTGATTGCAATAAAAACTTTGGTTATATTCATCTGAACTAAGGCATGCTAGCAAAGTCAACTTCTGATTCAGCCATCCAAGTATCATCCTTAGTCACCACCATTGGGCAGGTTGGCCTGATCCAATCCCAAACAAACGCTGTAAACACTCAACCCAACCCTGATCCTAGCTATAGGTATCTATTACTCAAGGTTCCATTTTGGTGGTATCAGGTTAGACCAGTTGATCAAATTGTTGGTTTATTATAGGCTCGGAGGTTGTATGTAATCTCTGAATAATACTGTTCACTTTTATTATACTAGGAATTGAGGAATTAAATCAATTTTCCTCTAATCAGTCAAATTTCTAATATTCTAGTCTAAAAATAATTAGTAAAAACAGATCAATAAAGAAAAACACAACAAAATTAACATACACAGATACATAAAAAAAGGGAAAAATCATAAACTGTGTAACTTTGATCAGAATTCAGTAGTTCAGCTTGGTTAATGCCTTGGCCCAATTTACAACCCAGTTCTAAATACACAGTCTCATATCTGGCCCAATGTCCGCTCTCAAGACCCCAGAGACTTCATGTTGTCTCAGGGCAGATTGCAGCCCTAATAATATGTCCCTGATGTAGCAACTTTGTGTGAATGGGCTATATTTCATGTTTTCAAAGTCTTGATCCCGAGACATTCTTAACGACATAGCCTGAGCAATGCCTGGTTTAACAGTTATTTACCAAATGTAGAATCCACAGTCTATATATTTACCTGTCGGTTGTGAAGCTGCCTATCAATGTAAATCTGCCCCTCGGTAATATATCCTGTAAGATCTGGGGTGGGATGTGTAATATCTGTTGAATGAAAGAAGAAAAGTTATGGATAGGTCCAACTCACTAAGATAAGATCAATTTTTAAATATCAATCAGACTGACTTAGCAATTTTACATACACAAGCGGTTATAAATGAATGTTATGTATCATAAGTATCAGATATTTTACAAGATTGGATTGGACCTTACCATCATTGGGCATAGTTAAAATAGGAATCTGTGTAATTGATCCCTTTCGTCCTTCAATACGTCCAGCACGCTCGTAGATTGTTGCCAAATCCGTATACATATACCCGGGATACCCACGCCTACCAGGCACTTCTTCTCGGGCAGCAGAGACCTAAAGAAAAGAAATAGGTTTGCAAGATACAGCTCTTAATCATTATCTATAGAAAGAAAGCATTCTCAAGTACGTCTTTTACTATCCCAATAATGGATGCAGAAAACCCGTTAATGCATGTATTATACATGTGACCGAAGCATAAAATAAAAGATGATACTAGAGAGAACAAAATTTGAAACGAGAGAGAAAAAACGGGGAGATGAGAAGGATCCCATTCTCTCATCTTGTCACACTTGCAGAAGAGAGATGCAACAAAGTCAAGTGAAGAAATATCATTCTCTCTTTCTAAATCATTAGTCATTGATAAATATATCCATAGACATGCCTACATATCCATGTTCTTTCAAATGTAGTGTCAGACACTTCGAATTGCATTTCTTAAAAAATCCTGAAAAGAAGGTAGCAAAAAGTCTGCAATTGTGCATTAGCACTTCAGATATTATACACAACTCATGGTTTCAGCAAAACTTTAATTATTCTAGTTTTTAAGAAGAGGAGAGCAGTATTGCAGTAGTTGTAAAAACCAAATTGAATGTTAAATATGTAGCCATACAGCATCAAAGTGGCTCGGCAAAAATGAAAGGAAAAATATAGACATTAAGCATGTTACTTTGGATTCCCTATGATATAATCAGACAGGATCGGTATTTATCCCAAGATTAGTAAGAGGATATTGCACCGAAGACTATAAGGAACAATAATGAGATCATACCTCACGCAGTGCATCTGCATAAGAGCTCATGTCAGTTAGTATGACCAAAACATGCTTCCCACATTCATAAGCCAAATATTCCGCAGTTGTGAGAGCAATTCGAGGAGTGATAATGCGTTCAATAGTTGGGTCATTGGCCTGTATGAAGAGCATAATAGTGAACAAAAGAGCAAGTCTATATATTAACAAAAACAGACGACATACAACAACTTCCCACCTTTACTTTGAAAAAGAAACAAACTATAAGACTGCAGTGCGAAAATGGCAACTGAATGAGAAAACTTACCAGGTTTAGGAAAAGTGTCACTCTCTCCATCGATCCGTTTTCCTCAAAATCACGTTTGAAAAACTGTGCTGTCTCCATATTTACTCCCATAGCTGCAAATACAATGGCAAAATTGTCCTCTTCCCCATCCTGAATAAGAAAGTGAGAGTGTACAACAATATAACATCAGGCCCTGTAACAGCGAGAGAGAAAATTGAATTTATAGAGAAACAAAATCTCAAGTTGTCAACTAAATTAAGCTAGGAATTGCAATTGGTGCTTTTGTCATATGAGTGTGATGTGTCACTTATTATGGGGATTCGCCAAACAAAAGTAATCATTTTCCCAAAAAGTTGTAGCACACCTAGATGACGGGCTATATTAAGAGAGCCGAAATTGAACTCGTACAGAAATAAAATCTCAAGTTCTCAACTGAATTAAACTAGGAATTGGAATTGGTGCTTTAGGCATACGAGTGTGATGTGCTAAATTCCATTACAGGTATTCACCAAACAAAAAGGAGGATTTTCCCAAATAGCTGCAGCACAGCTAGATGACAGGATATGTTCCTCACTGGCCTATGCATTATTTTAATGATTTCAAAAAATTCTCTCATTAGATACACGTAATGGTGGGTAATATTCTAAATTAGAAGATGATTAACAAAATCAAAAGAATTCCTCATAGACTTCGAGTGAGATAAAAAAGCTGTACAACACTGATCCTTCATTCTTTAAGAACATTCAACACAATATAAGTGGTTCTGTATTCAAAAATCAAAAGAAGCATAAGGGTGGCTAAAACATTTTCACACTTCTTTGATTGTTAGTAGTGATGAGTTTATATAGACTGCCGAAATTGAATTCTGATGTTAAGGCTCCAAATAAACAACACAATATGCAAAGTCCTTGAAATTCACAGCCATTTTGCTAAGGAAATAAATATATTATTTGTTAATCTAGGTTTCAGCAGACTAATACTACCTCCAAGAGATTCTCAGTTTTCTCCAACCGCTTCACAAGACCAGCCTGGCGACAAATTTGAGCAGCTATTTCATTATGAGGAAGACCAGCAGCAGAAAAAAGAGGGATCTTCTGTCCTCGAGCAATGGAGTTCATAACATCAATTGTTGAGATCCCTGTCTGAATCATTTCCTCGGGATAGGTCCTCTCGCTAGGGTTGATAGAAGAACCTGAAAAGCAGAAAAAATTGTTCATAAGCTGTACAAGGAGCACAATGAAAGCTAAGAGGAGTCCAGGGAGAAGTGAAATATGACTCAAGTGGACCTCTAATATGGAAAAGTACAGTGCAGACTTAGTGGTCAGGTTAAAGAAGATTAACATGAGAAGCAAACAAAATTCAACATGAGAA
The DNA here is from genome assembly GCA_013358455.1 of Thalictrum thalictroides. Lineage (NCBI taxonomy): Eukaryota > Viridiplantae > Streptophyta > Magnoliopsida > Ranunculales > Ranunculaceae > Thalictrum > Thalictrum thalictroides. Next base: position 2,028 of record JABWDY010029443.1, on the reverse strand, counting down.
TTCTCTGATAGGAATGTTTACCAAACATACTGTGCAGATGTTATTCTAAGGCTTAGTTGTCCTCTTTCATGTAAAAGCTCAATGGAGAGATTGACTCACATGACAAATCCATACAATCGCAAAATGTATCTGCAATGGTTACTCCAGATGTGTGTGTTTCGTAGACACATAGGGGGCGAATAGATGTCATGCATTTAGCTTTAATTGATGTGGTGAGGCATTCAGATTATGTTTGAATCTATGGCCTCCCACATAAGTCTTTTGATGGAATTGCACATAATGCTTACATGATATGTGTACTTGGCCTAACAGGAGGACCAGTCATGGGATCTCTTAGCTGCTGGTTGGATGTGCAATATATGCTAAGATTTGGATATCCAGAGGAAGATATGCCGAATTGTCAAAATTACTAAATGGTATGCTTTGAGGACTTGGTCTTCAAATAATTCAACAGGACAGATTTAAAATAGTCCACAAATGTCTTAAAGAGTGGATTGATTTTTTTTTTTGTTTTTATGGTATTCATGATTTATTGGGCAAGTATGTTTTCTTTGTGATTTGAAGATGAGATTCTCCCTCACCTCCCCATTGTAGTTCTCATTTCTCTTGAAATAGATTTGCATTTATCAAATGTGGGGAAAACATAAAACAATATATGACACACCTGATATATCCAAGTAAGCCTCGGGGAGAATAGGGGGTCCATTATCGATGGGCTTCCCTGATCCATTAAAGATACGCCCAAGCATATCCAGTGATACAGGTGTTTTCAAAACCTGCCAGGAAAAATGATTTTCTAGTTGAGAAAAATGATAGGGCTCCATTTAAATTTGGGTCCCCAGTAAGGGATATTTGCAGCCAATTACACTCTTAGATATACACATATTTTAGATAAGAAGTGAAGAAAACTTGGATACACTCTCTGGAGATACAAACCGAGATCAGTTAAAACTAGAAATTAATAAATAAATATATTATACACCTTCAGCTAAGCAAGAAAAGTATTCCATCTGATCAGACATTGTGTATGCATATCTATATTTCCAACATAAACAGCTTCCAGTACATCTCTGAGGAAAGTAAGAAAATGAACCTCCAAAGATAAGAAGACAAGATGTCAAAGAAGTACATACTACATAGAGCTCTAGCATTCAAATCAATATACCTTTCAGGCAGGAGCAACAACCAAATTCCGGGTCCTAAGCAAACTTCAAAACTTAGGCCTGAGTTTAGAAAGTGTTAAAAAGAAATTGAAGTTTAGATGATTATAGCAAGAGGCACTTCTTTCCCCCGCACACTTCAATTACTTCTGTGATGTATTTTTATTCAGTAAGAGTGGCTGGTTGAGCGGCACATTATTGTATCATCCTAAAGACCCATAAGATCCCCAATCTTCTTTCCCTTCTTGGGGTTATTTTACCAGGTCTGCTTCTTTGGAGTTGGTGGGTTCCGAGGCGGTCAGTCACCTCCTTTTGATGTGGCGTCAATTGAGATCCTCCTCTAGCGTCAGAAAAAGACTTTGGAGTATTATTCCGTTTGCGATCCTGTGGGGCGTATGGTTGGAGAGGAGTCGGAGACATTTCCAGGATGTTCAATGGGACAAGGCACGTACCATTCTTGATATCACTGGTCTGTTATGGCTTATGTGCAAGATATGTCCGGACTACACGGAGATATCTTTTACCTCCTTTATCTCTTCTCGTGGGAGCCTGTTATTTTTGAGCCGTGAAGGCAGTGTTATCAGAACCGGCCCGGCGGGTTGACCCGCTAAACCGGTGCCTTGGCCGGGTTGGGTTGCTTAGTGGATCGTTTATGCAATCAACCCAATTGTGGACCGCCTAAACCGGTCGGGTTTCACCGGTTTTAGTTGACCCAGTAATCCAGTTAATTGAAACTTATCATTAAATGTGTTTATAAACTAAAATGTTATTACAAAGAGTTGAACCTACAACCTACTGAAGCTTAATGTAAGCTTATAACCATCACACCACACACATGTTTTTGAAATATAAGTTTATGTTTAAATAC
>JABWDY010029402.1:977-11390 GCA_013358455.1 Thalictrum thalictroides | reverse complement strand
TTGGTGATTAGCTTCTTCAAACCCTAGTGGATTCTAGGTTAGAGATTTTAGAAGAAAATCTCTACAACTTTCAAGTTAGAGTAAATCAACACTAATGGGAGTGGTTTAGAGTTGTTGGAGGTGTTCCAAGGCTTTGGATTTTGTAAATGTTATATCTTGTGAATTGTGACAAACAAGGGCAAAACAAGTATTTCACATGTTATATTATTTTATGAGTCCTTGTATTAAGTCTAGGTCTTGGTATTTTAGGGTCTGGAAGGCTTCGGAGTTGAAGACATCAAGAATGGACGCGATCGGCGGCAACCGAGCACAATCGGAGTCAATCAGACAGGTCAAGCTAGCAGGTGAAGCAGGCAGCTGTTTAAACCTGGAGTCGACTCCTCCTTTGACAAGCAGGCAGCTGACAAGCAGGCAGGTCAATCTTTTCACTGGAGTCGACTCCCCCTTTGAAATTCGAGCCTGCAGTCGACTTCTCTTCAATGGCACATATGTAATTAAGCCTGGAGTCGACTCCTTTGCGGGAAATGCTGGATTTCAGCCCGGTTTGCTTCAACTCACTCCCGGTTCACTCGGTCAAAACCCTAGTTGGTCAACTGACTTTGACTAACGGATCTTTTAGGGTTTTGACTATAAAAGCAACATAACAAGAGGATTTCTCTAAGGATTTTGTTCTTTTCATCAAGAGCTTTCAAGAGGCAAAAACCTAACTTTGTGAGATAAGCTACAAGAGAGAAATCATCATCTTCCTTCCATTCAACTCTTCCAATTCTTCCAATCCAAGTGAGGTTGAGTGAATGTTTGTTTATGGGTGTTTGTTATAAACCCATTTGAGAGCTTTGTCTTTCTTTCTCTACCATTCTTTTTGTGAGAGACTTCTAAGAGAGAAAACCCCCTTTCTACCAAAGGTGATTCCTTTGATGTGTTGAGTTCTTGTTGAAGACAAGAAAGGTGAAACCCTTGAGAAGGAATTCAAGGTAAGAAACTTGGTGATAAGTTTCTTCAAAACCCTAGTGGATTCTAGGTTAGGGATTTTAGGGAAAAATCTCTACAACTTTCAAGTTATATTAAACCAACACTTATGGGAGAGGTGTAAAGTTGTTGGAGGTGTTCCAAAGCTTTGGATTTATCTTAATAGCAAGAAGCGACTTGAAGAGTGGACGTAGGCCATCTTAGGCCAAACCACTATACATCCTTGTGTTGTGGGTTTGTTTTCTTGTTCTTACTTTATTTCTATATGTTTGGTAGTTGTAGTTATAGATTAATATCATCAACTTACCACTCAAGTTAGTAGTTCTTGAACCGGAAGGTGGGAGTGCCTCTTTCTCTACCCAACTCGAGAAGTTCTTGGCTACTTGTAAAAGTATTGGTGTTTATTAGTCTTAGAATTGTGGTTTCTACGAACCCATATTCATAAAGACAATAACCCAAGGACTAGAGTTAGTTAGTTGGGATTGAATCTTTACTACATGCTTATATCATCCTTACAACTTTACATTTCCTTATACTGTTATCTAGCTTAGTAGTTGGTTGTGACTTGATAGACTTGCTTAGTGTAATCTTTTATTCCGCAATTTGTTTTTCCTAAGCATATTTGTTTGTGTCAGTTTACTCTGAGTAAGTGACAGTTTGCCTAAATGAAAAGTGCCAGTTGCTTCAAGTTGAGAAGGATGGACTTGACGATCAAGTCACAAATCTTAAGTCATCCTTACTATCTCTCACTGATGAGAAGGAGACTTTGTCTCAGGAGATAAAGAAAATGAAGATATCTGTTGGGAAGTCTACTTCTATTCCTGAGACATTAAGTCTGGATCATCTCTTCAAGGTGTCAAGGAGCATTCATGATAAGACCGGATTAGGTTACAGGGCTTTTAGAGAGACAAAGACTTCTGTAGCAGGACAAGGGTTGTTTGTTCATCACAATACCAAGAGTTGCTATTATTGTGGTCTCCCAGGACATATTCAGAGATTTTGAAGGAAAAGACAAGCTGACAAGAAAAGAAAAAGGGTAGCCTCTCTTGAGGCTAGGAAGAAACATCTTGAACGTCCAAGCAACAAGCCTTCTGCATGAAAAATCACTTAAGTATGGCGCCCAAAGAAGTTGAGCATTTCATCTAACTCGACTGACACTTCTGTTGAACTTCTTGATTATCTTGACACTCCTCTCAGCACACATGATAGGGACACTACTACTTGTCTAGCACTCATGGCTAGAACTATCTCTAAAGGCAAGGATGTGTGTTCTGAACCTACAGAGAGTGACTACTTTGCTGAATCAAGTGAAGTAGAGGGTGAATACTACCTGGAGAAGGCAGATGAAGATGGACACAGTGAATACCTTGAGTTGACCAAACAACTATCAATTCTAAAAGTCAAGTACAAGGATCTTCAAGAAGAACTTGCTAGAGTCCAAGATGAACGTGAAGAAGCATATATAATGACTGATGTGCTCACTGGTGAACTAGCAAGACTCAAAGTAGTGATGGATCACTTGAAGGCAGAACTGAGACTTCACAATTCTACTTCATAGATTGAGCCTCTCAAGGACCATTATTACTCTTCGAAGAGACGATGGCATCCAACTAGCTTGGATGTTTCAGGTATCACTGATGATTGCTTATCTAACTTGCTTAATGAGTGTCTTCATATTGCTATGCCTAAATTTGTTAAGTATGTTTCTAAGTCTTGCATGAGAGAGCATCTTTATGCTCCATTTCCTCATTAGTTTGAGTGATCTTGGGTTGTTGGGTTCATTAGTACTTATGTGCCAAATGGACCCTTGACCTAACTACGAGGCGTCTGATCCCCTGTACCCCTGTTCTTATATATCTTTGTTTGGGGTACGTAGGCAGTTACTTGTTTGAGGCAAGTAGTGCGATGCCAGTTTTCATATAAGTTTTACTTAGTGTATTTCTTATATATCTATGTATACAGCGTTTCACGTTCATATCCTAAGTGTTTCAGGTAACAGGAAGAAGATGTGCTGATAGTTAATTTCTTAAGCCTGTCACTTCATGATATGAAAAAGCTTCCCGAGTTGGTAATGCATTCCTACCATGATCTTGGCTTAAGTAAGGTTTATCATGTTTATGCTTCTGTGAATGCATTGATCCATTTCTTCAAAAGCATGATAAGTGTGAGTGAACATCAATGGAAGTGGTCGGCATGTCTTTGATGCGAATGGAGACCAAAAGTTTCTTGGTGGTCGGCGCATTCGGGGCATGATTGGAGATCATGGCATTCCTATGTGATGGGCACACTTAATGTGTTCTTTGAATTTATGAGATCAATGTTGTTCTTGAGTTCCTTCTTTGTTATCCTGTGGTTATGTTTGCTTTTTGCATGTTATACGTTCATGTTATATCTTGTGTTCATGTTTTTGCCTTGCCATGCATGTATGTCTTTCATGATGATATATCTTGTTGCATGCATTGGTTGTGTCCTAGATGACCCGAAACTGAGATCCAATGTGTGTTAACTATCAAGCATGAAAGATGCATCCGTTTGATGGATTTGAGTTGTACGTGACTAAGAGTTTTTCTTGATAGGCACTTAATGCAAATTCTAGTGGATGTGATCAAAAAACTTGATGGAATTGAGAAACAGTTGATGTTCGTGCTAAACCGAGAAGACAATGATGCACTGGTATTTGTTTTGATTGTGTTTGGAAAGTTGAAGACTGTTTGGATGAGTTACGGAAGTTTTTCGGAAAAATCAAAAAAATCGTAGAATCAGGGTATGCCAGACCTGGAGTCGACTCCCCATATAATAAAAATCAGGATTTCTTCTGGAGTCGACTGGCTGTTTAAGTGGTTCTGTTATACAAAGCTGTAGTCGACTCACCTTTCGTGCCAAATGGGCCAGACCTGACCCATCTAAAATTCTATTCTGATTATATGTTTTTTCAACCATCTTTTATAAACCATATTCGATTCGAACTCTATTAAACCTCCATTAAAGACTTTTACAAGCTTTTCAACTCCATCTTTTTCAGATCTACACCTTGTTTTCATTGTTTTTCTCAGTTTTTCTTCAGATCTGTGTTTCTAAGCTCACATTCATTCAGATCTGTTTCTTTGAAGCGTTTGTTTCTCAGTGTTTCCTCAAGTTTTATCTTAGTTTCTTCTTCTCTTCTTCCATGGCACTTAAGAGAGCCAGAGGCTACGGTTCTTCTTCCTCCTCTGCTCTTCCTGAGTTAGTTGCTTCTCTACCTACACTGTCATGTGGTCGAGCCCCTGGTTTGCTCCACCCTACCTCTGTTTGTAGGGATCTCTTTACTAGGAAGTTCTCTCGCAGTCCTATCTCCATAGAGAGGGCTATTGTCGTAGAAGATCTCGAGCCATATGACCTAGAGCACATACTTTTCTCCTCTGGTCTATCAGTTTTCCATGGCATCGAGAACAAAGCCCATAAGATTACTTCTCAGTACTTCTATTCAAACTTCTCTGAGCTTTTGCTTGATCCACCTTCTTTCAAGACCTATCTCTATGGGTCTACCTTTGTGATCACACCAGACTTTCTAGCTGAGAGATTTGGTTTTGAGAGGCCCCTTCCTGAGTTTAGGGTTGCTCACCCCTTGTGCCTGATACCGGGCATGGATGCAGACTTGATGCACGAGGGGATGCTTCTTCTGTGGGGAAGGATGTTCCTTTCTCTGCGGGAGTGTCTACTGCTAAGATGAATGCCAGATGGAGGGTTCTTCACAGAATCATGCTGAGCACGGTGTACTGCAAGACTGGCACCTTAGCAGAGATTCAGAAGGATGAGGCCTTCTGGCTTTGGAGAGCAGCTCTAGGTGAGAAGTTGGATATTGCTTTGATTATCTGGTATAGGATGGCAAATTCATTTGATGGTCCTGTCTGCAATGCATTGCCATATGGAGCTCTGATTAAGGAGCTGGCTCCTGAGGGTATTCTAAGAGAGTCTACAGCTTGGGTGAGTGCTCTGGAGCCACTTAGCAGGAAGACCTGGAGGGCAATGAAGATACCTGAAGGGCCAGGAGAGCCAGACTTTGAGGACAGAGTACTAGACTATCTGGGCAGGATGGAAGAAGTGGTTCATATACAGTCTCTTACCATCCAGGACATCCAGACTACACTTACAGCACATGGTTGCCCGATTGAGGACACCAGTGAGTATGTTAGAGACCTGAGGCTACATCAGATGCCTACCTGGAGGAGAGCAGCAGATGAGGAGGAGCAGAGGTACCCTGGTGCACATATTTATGATGGTGGACATCCTGGTGCAGGTGGCTCGAGTGCTTGAGTAGAGTGTGATGGTGTACACACAAGGATCAATGATGACCGACCTAATATTAATTAGGTCCCCCTGTGTAGGTCGTCTAGGAGTCATTGTCAGTTTTGTCGAGGTCTAGGCTGTTTTTGTTTATGCACTGTTTTGGTTGTTTCATATCAGTTGATGTTGTATCAGTTGGTATGTTTTTATATCTTGATGTGTATGTTGAGAAACTGCTTCCATGTTTTTATGCTTAATCTCAGTTGGTATCAGTTTTTCATTCCTTAGCATGATATGTCTGTTTTATACTTGCTATATCCTATATCTTTTGCTATGGATGGATCATATATATATGTTATCAGGATTTATGTTCTTTATATCTTTTGATGATACCCTATTATGTTTATATGTTGTACACATCAGTTGAGTTCATGCTTCACACACTTGCTTTTTATATATATATCATGTTGTGTGTGCCTAGCATGTGACCATGTATCTTTGTTGGCTAACCATGTTTCTTCCCATCTCTATCAATTGGTGTTTTCAATTGGTTATCTTTTTGGTTATGCTAACTCTCCTTGCAACATGTTCTCAGTGTTTGTTCATATGTGGACATCGCTTGGGATTTTTTCTATGTTTGCGCAGGAACCCTTTGTCAACTTTTGACAAAAGGGGGGAGAAGAGATATATGAATATAGAGGTTGATGGATGTTATGTGTATGCTATGTTTTTACATATGTTGTGCATACATGGTTGGATGAGTTACATGTTGATATCTCATATTTGTGATGGTTTTTAATTCTTGATGTTCTCGATTATATTTTATATGTATGTTTCCTAACCTTAACCCCCTAGTATGCAAGTGTTTTTCAAGTTTATATCTACAGGCACATACTAAGGGGGAGCAAAGGTTAAGGGGGAGTTGTTGCCTACAAGAGACTCATATATTGTTTTATTTTTCTATGGACATGTGTCTCGTTTTATATTCATATGTTGTTTTTGTCATAAGTTCCCAAAAGGGGAGATTGTAAATGTTATATCTTGTGAATTGTGACAAACAAGGGCAAAACAGACATTTCACATGTTATATTATTTTATGAGTCCTTGTATTAGGTCTAGGTCTTGGTGTTCTAGGGTCCGAAAGGCTTCGGAGCTGAAGACATCAAGAATGGACGCGATCGGCGGCAACCGAGCACAACCGGAGTCAAGCAGACAGGTCAAGCTGGCAGGTGAAGCAGGCAGGTCAATCTCTTCACTAGAGTCGACTCCCCCTTTGAAATTCTGCGATCTGTAAGCCTGCAGTCGACTCCTCTTCAATGGCACATATGTAATTAAGCCTGGAGTCGACTCCCTTGCGGGAAATGCTGGATTTCAGCCCGGTTTGCTTTAACTCACTCCCGGTTCACTCGGTCAAAACCCTAGTTGGTCAACTGACTTAGACCAACGGATCTTTTAGGGTTTTGACTATAAAAGCAACATAACAAGAGGATTTCTCTAAGGATTTTGTTCTTTTCATCAAAAGCTTTCAAGAGGCAAAAACCGAACTTTGTGAGATAAGCTACAAGAGAGAAATCCTCATCTTCCTTCCATTCAACTCTTCCAATTCTTCCAATCCAAGTGAGGTTGAGTGGATGTTTGTTTATGGGTGTTTGTTATAAACCCATTTGAGAGCTTTATCTTTCTTTCTCTACCATTCTCTTTGTGAGAGACTTCTAAGAGAGAAAACCCCCTTTCTACCAAAGGTGATTCCTTTGATGTGTTGAGTTCTTGTTGAAGACAAGAAAGTTGAAACCCTTAAGAAGGAATTCAAGGTAAGAAGCTTGGTGATAAGTTTCTTCAAAACCCTAGTGGATTCTAGGTTAGGGATTTTAGGAAAAAATCTATACAACTTTCAAGTTAGATTAAATCAACACTTATAGGAGAGGTGTAGAGTTGTTGGAGGTGTTCCAAAGCTTTGGATTTATCTTAATAGCAAGAAACGACTTGAAGAGTGAACGTAGGCCATCTTAGGCCGAACCACTATACATCCTTGTGTTGTGGGTTTGTTTTCTTGTTCTTACTTTATTTCTGTATGCTTGGTAGTTGTAGTTATAGATTAATATCATCAACTTACCTCTCTAGTTAGTAGTTACTAGCAAAGGTTGCTAGTGTTATGAGCTCCAGGTTTGTTCCCACTTTTTCTCTCATTCATAAAGCTCTCATTCCTCCTTGTACCACCAGCTTCATGTGCCTTTCCAGTTATAACTTGTATAGCTTTACCTTTATTATCACCAGTTATTACTCCTTGAACTTTGCCTTGCACCACATCCACTCCCATCTGTCTACATTCATCTATTGTGGAGGCCCTTGCAGTGTGCTTCTTGCTCGATGTTTGCCATTCTTCATTGCTGTCATGTTGTCTCTCCCCATTTGTATTCTCCTTCACCTGTGTACTAGGCAAATCTTCCACCACTTCACAACTAATTACATTTAAGGTTGACACAACTCCATTCATAGTTGTTTCTTCCTCCTTGTCATGCTCCTGATCACCATCACATGGTTCCACTTGTATCATGGCACCAGTTTGTACCCATACTCTATCTCCAGCTTTCTTTTTCCTCTCCAACTTCTGTTTTGGGCAGCCTTGATTATTGTGACAAAAAATGTTACACCTTGAGCATTTTTTAGGCTTCCAGTTGTATTCAAATGGAATCTTGAAGGTACGTTGTTCATCTAATACAACTGTTGCATGATCAGGATATGTGCACTTAGTATCAATCTCCACACACACACGAGCATAAGAGGTTCTGGTCATTGATTCAGTTAGCTTATCAACAAACAATGGCTTGCCAATGGTACTTGCAACTCTACCAAACCCTTCATCATCCCATAATTCCATAGGAAATCTCTTCATCACCACCCAAACTGGAATGGTTTTCAGGTCATTGAATTCAGCCTCAACAAACAACTTCCATGGCCTCAAGATGAATAATTGTGATGTAATATGTAACGAACCCTTCTCCATAACTTGTTTTCTATTATCATCACTCATGAATTTGAAAGAATACATCGTTTCTCCATACTGTTTCATAATGAAGTTGTTTTTCAACCTCCATGTTCTTGTCAAAGTTTCACGTACAAAACCAAAAGGCAGTTTCTTGCCAACAAATCCACCAATTATGAGATTTTCGAATTGTTTCTGAAGATGTGTAAATTGTGAAGATTGTACGTGCATGATAGGCTTACCTTCAACTATGGTGGGAGCATAAAACGGCAAACTCTTCTTGCTTACTGCCTGTCTTCCAAGTATTGAACTCCAAGATGGCTTCGTTCCTTCATTAGGGTTTCTAGCTTGTTTTTCATGAAACCCTAGTTTCTTTCCATGCACACTTCCATCTTCTACAACTGGTTGGTCTTCATGCTCTCTTCTTGTTTCTAGATCTGTTTCTTCTTCATGAGTCGAACTAGAAACTTGCAAGATCTGTCTTTTATGGCCATCACCATTGTTTTTAGGAATCAGACTTGGATTAGGAATCAAAGCCATATTGCAACTGACTTCCATATTAGAACTTGAAGTCATACCAGCACCAACTTCCGTATTATTCTTCTCCAAGTTGGAACACAAGTTTGGTTTACCAATACCAATCAAATCAGAACTTGACTTTGCATTAGCATCATGACGAGTAGGACTCAAGAATCCACGTTTTAAACCTAGTGTGGCCCTAGGGTTTGCTGCAGTTGCTTCGTCAATTTCCTTTTCCTCCACCTTCCTACTTCCATTCATTACTTGATTGCTTACTGCTTGAGGAGTAATCTCTGCCAAACGCCTTGGATATAACTTCTCCAACGAGCCACAACCATATTTAAGCATTAATTCTTCCTCAAGCTCCATAAGTTCTTCATCTTCCATGCCTTCATGATAGTCAGATTCAAAACCATCATCTTGATCAGTTTCCGGCCTAGAATTCATTAAAAATTCATACTCTTTCTGTAATTGATCCCGGCTTTACTTTTCCTTATGTTGTGATCTTGCTTGTTTAGTTGTGTGAGTCTTGATAAATTTGCTTAGTGTAATCTTCTTATTCCGCTTTTAGTTTTTACTAAGCATATTTGTTTCTGTCAGTTTTCTCTGAGTAAGTGACAGTTAGCCTTAGTGTTGTCTCTTGGGGGTGATCTTTGTTAAGTTTTTTTAAATAGTCTATTCACCCCCTCTAGTATATTGGACACCATTGTGTAAGGAATATCAGGTAACACATTTTTTGAGAGAAAATATTTTTTCTAGGTTTGGGGTGCCTAAAGCCATCATTAGTGATCAAGGATCACATTTTGTTAACAAGTCTTTTGAGAATCTATGTGAAAAGTATGGTATCACACATAGGATAGCTACACCTTATCATCCACAAACTTCGAGGCAAGTTGAAGTATCAAATAGAGAAATTAAGCGTATTTTAGAAAAAACGGTGAACCCCGATAGAAGTGATTGGAGTGACCGTATTTTAGAATCTCTATGGGCTTACCGAACTGCTTTTAAAACTCCCATTGGCATGTCACCATATAGACTTGTCTTTGGCAAGCCATGTCACTTACCCGTTGAAGTGGAACACAAAGCTTATTTGGCTATTAAGAAGTTAAATTTTGATATAGATGAAGCCGGTGGAAATAGGAAATTAACACTTAATGAATTAGATGAAATTCGTAGTGACGCTTATGATCTTGCAAAAGATTACAAAGTGAAAACTAAAAGAGTGCATGATGCAAAAATTCTAAGAAAAGAATTTCATGTAGGTCAAAAAGTGTTATTATATAGAAGCCGTCTACATTTACACCTCGGTAAGCTTAAGAGAAGGTGGGCCGAACCTTTTGTTGTTACAAAGATTTTACAATGTGGTGCTATAGAATTAGAAAATCTAAAAGATGGAATTGTGTTCCAAGTTAATGGTCACCGTTTGGAATTACCAACTAAGGATGTGGAAATAGTGGATTTAATTATGTTGGTGTATTTAGATGATGAATGTGTTTTATAATCTTGGATATGTGTTAATGTTTTGTTTGGGGGTGACATTTACATGTCACCCTTATGTCTAGCTAAAGACGTAAAATTAAGCGCTACTAGGAGGCAACCTAGGCCTTTTAATTTAGTTAGATAAGTTTTGTTTTAGTTTTTATATAAAAAAAACAAAAACAAATTTTTTTTTTTTTTTT
>JABWDY010029383.1:0-10033 GCA_013358455.1 Thalictrum thalictroides | reverse complement strand
ATAAAAAAAGCCCATTAACAATAAAAAAAAGAAGAAGCCATTAGCATAAAAACAATAGTCCAAATGTATCAAACATCAAAGTAACCACATAAAAACATAAAGACAATAGTCCAAGTCCAGCATAAAAATATAAAGACAATAGTCCAACATATAACAAAATATTTAATCATCGTCATCTTCTGGTGAAGATGGCTCTACACTGCGTCGTCGTCGTGTCCTCTTCATCTGGCCTTGGCTCTGCATTTGAATCTCCTCCAATTCTTAGGTTGCCTGATAAACCTGTGTTTGTAGCTATGCCTGCAACTGAGCAACATGGTCTCGCTCAGTTTAAAGATACTCAAAACTCTGTGTAGACGTGTCAAAGAGTGTCTGGCGTAACCCGTGTACCAATGATGACTATTGTATTAGCTAGGTTCGCAAAGCATCCTACAAATATAATTATAAGCTTGTTAAAAAATTTAAAAGCCCATTAACTCAACTATAAATAGATAAATTACACTAATAAGCTTACCATATTAAGCTGCTCAAATTGTTGGGTGAGCTTTGTAACATAACTCTCTAGGGCAGAATGGATAGGCACGTACATCGTCTCACCCTGAGAAGTAAAAACAGAACACTACCATAGATCATATACTCCCTTTGTATGTCCAACAAATCCTCCTCCAATATTCAACCCTGGCTGTAATGCATGACTAGTGATAGTATCAATGTTCACAGACCGATACAGCTTTTGTCTCACCAAAGGACCAATGATAACTCTAGCCCAATATCTATCATAGTCACCATCAGGTAATACAAAGTGCTCAGCTCCTACCCACTCTAGAGATTGCCTACACCGTACTAATGTAACCATAGGTATGCCTCTACCATGCATGTCTGGGGGTGGTGGGAAAGGTATCAAAGGGGAATCATTCCATTGTCTCCAACATCTATCGCCCAAATACCAAACATGCCATCCTGACGGCCCCGTAAGCATCATCTTAGTCTTGGTCAACTCTAGTGATTTAAAGCATGCATTTGATTTGTCTTTCCCATGACCTTCTGGAATACTCTTAGTGGGAGTTCTAAAAACAGCCACATCCTTCTATGGGTGCTAAATCATACCATCCTTCCTCCTAAGCTCTATTTATTTTCTTGCTAGTCCTGCATTACGGTCCACTTCACTAACACGACGATCTCTATGATCTCTCGCCCATCCCCGAATACGAGAGACAATATCATGGTCTCTCGTGTTACGTGTAGGCATCATAGTGTTAAGGTACTCATACCACCAATATTATATTAAAAACATGTTACTAATCATTAATGACTTTCTAAGAGTATTTCCAATCATTAACTAATCAATACCAATAAAAAATTATATGTCACAAACTTATTATATGTCACAGACTCATTAGTGCATACAATTTATATAAGTTATATGTCACAGACTCACAGTGAAAATTTAAGTGCACCTAGTTATTTAAGTGAAAATTTAAAAACTAATCAGCATTCCCAATGGTTAGTTTTAGCAAACTCTTTAATTTTAGTAGAAAATGTGTTCTAATGGGAACTACAATTTTAGATGTAAAAACTTTTAGCAAGATAACAAATTTGCTAACTAGTTAAAAGTGACACCTAGAATTATTTTATTAATTATTAGTTAAATTTTATCATTTGATGGGTCCTATAAGATTATTTTAGTATTAATTAATTAGAATTTACTTTAACTAAAACCATAAATTATTTTTATCATTAATTTTACACTAAAACATTCTTCCTCTTTCCTACATGGCACTCCTAAAACCTTTTTACTATTGGGAATGCTCTTACCAATCTAAGTGCGTCAGTTGAAAATTTAGTGTTTACACATACAATAATTCTATACCCACATAATAGTTCTACAAACAACTCCCACAGACTGACATGTCAACCTAGGTGGCTTTATCCACATCAGCATTGATAAGCAACAATTACTCAATTCGTGGAATGTGTTGGTAGAATAAAACTTCTTCATCTTCCTCTTCTAGAGCTTTCTTCTTCTCAAACAATTCTCTCTCTCTTTCTACTGAAATTGCAATTGAAAAAATTGAACTCATCTCCCAAATTTCTAGGATTTCTCTTTCTTTCTCTTCTACAATTTGTTTATATTCTCTTCTCCTCTATTTCTATGGTTTCTCTTTCTTTCTCAACTATTTAGATACCATAGTATGTTTCCTACCAAACCATTGTAATTTTTTTGGTTTTGTTTTTCTCCAAGTTCCTCATAAGTTGTCTCTCTATTTGGATGATGTTGTTTGCATCATAACTGAGATGCACGTTATCCGAATTACAGTTCTAAACAATTTAGCATCTTCAAATATGATAATCACTATTATCTGTGTAAACATATAATTACTAAAGAGAAAAAATCAGATTAGCATTCATAAAAGTTCTATTTTATGTTATAATTGATTTTGATTTGTTCTACATATTGTCCTTGTGGTGTTTATTATGATTTAATAAGCTACATGTTTAAACTTTTAAGATTGAAATCGTGAACATAAAAGAAGATGTAGAACTAGATGAATATATTACTAATGAGGAGGACAGACTTTTGTTGATACGTCAGTCTTTGAGAATTGTCTGTACTCTGTAGAACTATCAGATGTGGATATAGAATTACTCTTCAACATAAGTGCATCTTTTGAAAATTTAGTGTTTACAAATAAGTGCATCATTACCTAATCATTAAGTACAAGACATTGAATTTATGGGATATAGTGTTTACACACAAGTGCATCAGTTGAATTTTTGTGAAGGTCTACTGCCCACCATGATCATTACCTAATCAGCCCACCTAATCAGCCCAAGATGGATCAGTACATCTGCACACCATGACAGTCTACTGCCAGTTATATGTCACAGACTCAGCCAGTTATATGTCACAGAATCCTTAGTTGAAAATGCCGAAAAAAGTTGGATATCTGGTTTTTAAAAAAACGGAATATTCTACAGTATATATCAGCCAAGTGTTGGAATTACTAGATTGGTATTTTTTATATTTACGAAATAAATCGGAATATATCGGATATTCGTGAATATCCGTATTTTTCGGACGGATTTGGTGAGGTTAATTTATCCGATAGATACTGTGTGCCGTATCGTGTCGAATCCCCAAAAAAACGGAATAATCCGCCAGATATCCATGATTTTTTCCGGCATTTTCAACTATGCACAGACTCAATGAAAATTTAAGTGCATCAGTTGAAAATTTAAGTGCAATAATAAGTTATATAAGTTATATGTCATGCTCAAATGCTCAAATAACTTAGTACACCAGTAGAAAAGTGCACTCAAATGCATAGTTGTACAACATACCATGCTATTGATATAAACAATTAAAAACATACCGACAAGATGACAACAAAACTCGTAAGAGATTCACCTTTCTTGGTATGAACAACTAAGTCAAGTCCAAGATACAAATGAGCTAAAATATCACCATCCCAATCATACCGGTTGATGACACTAAGGTCTATAATAGACTCCTCAACCACCCAAGCCGAATAAAACTATCATTTGTCTTGAAAAAGCATTGTCCGATGTAGTAGAATAAGAATGCACAAACATGCTTACATATGGTGTTGTCTGAAACTGCATAGTTTACGTGCCTTTGCTTTAAATATCCGCAATACCTATCATACAAACCATTGACTTCTAATACCTCCACTTGTAAAGTCCGTTTTTTGTATACAATTATTTTTGGGAACCCCAAAAGACGGAAAATATATTCGTGCATGCTCTATAGTCTCAAGTGACTCATCAAATGGCACTACGTCTCCTAGACCCACACTCAAGCCCGTCAACATAGTAAAATCTAATGGTGTGATCTCCACCTCTCTCCAAGGAAAATGAAATGTATGTGTACTATCCCACCACCTTTCAACAAGTGCAAATTCTAATGAAACATCGTTTATACCCCAATCAAAATCAAGAAGTGGACCAAATGGTGTTGCTAGGATCATACCTCGAACACGGGCAAACGATTCACTTTCC
Organism: Thalictrum thalictroides; assembly: GCA_013358455.1. Lineage (NCBI taxonomy): Eukaryota > Viridiplantae > Streptophyta > Magnoliopsida > Ranunculales > Ranunculaceae > Thalictrum > Thalictrum thalictroides. Next base: position 6,016 of record JABWDY010029383.1, on the reverse strand, counting down.
TTCCTTTTTAATTGATTTCACCAACTAATTGCACTTTTATGAGCACACCTCACTTTCCATTGATGTACGGTCTAGAAAAAACAATAAACAAACAATGTTAACAAAATGGAATTTCATTGAGGCCATTAGGCAAACACATTGTAAGCAATACATAAATAAATAATTAACGACAAAAATTCACTTGAATTTACCTTCCTATCAACGATTTGGTGTGTGATATGTGTTTCGGGTGAAGTACAAAGAAATGGATGCTCATTTGGATGATATAGAGGAGGGAATTCGAGTGGTTCAATATGTTGATGCTCATTTTTGACATTTATGGTTTGAGTGCTTGAACTCCCATTTTTTATTGTTTTTTTCTTTGTACCTAACCGTCTAGAGATTTATGTAATGGATGTATCTTCGTTTTGAGATAGATCATCCATGGTTAGAATAATTTCGAGCTGTTAGGAGAAGGTTTAAGAAGAGAAATGGAGGTTAATATAGAGTATAACTGTTATGTGAAAGTTACTGGAACTTGTTGGCTTATAAACATTTCGACTCATCGCACGGGCATTCAGAGTGTCGTATGACCTATTGTCAAGTGACACGACATTCCTACTGCCGTCTGGTTACACACTCAAACCCAATTTAAACCCAAACCCATTAAGTCACACGACACTACCATTGTCGTTTCATTCTCAAAATCCATACGACATTCGTAATGATGTCCGATACTTCAACACCACGTTGCGATTGGAAAATCTCCACCTTTCGTTAGACGTGGCTGAATATTTTGAAGTGGGAAAATGAATTTTAGCTCATTTGACGCCCTACGTGGGAATGCAAAGAATCTTAACTGGTCCACCCAGTTCACACATCTGAAGGTCAAAATCGTCACCTCCGTTAAAAATTTCCAAAAATGATCCAATACAACTGCAAATAATATAACACAATCCAAACCTACACACTTCTACTTCAGTCAGACCTGTTGCTGATTTTCTGGTAACAACAGTCAACACTCATCAATCTTCCTCTCTCTCTCACTCTTCTCTTCTCTTCTCTCTGTTCCAACTTCCAAACATGTTACACTTCCACCAACTTTCTCTCATCATCTTCATCATCAACATCATTTCAACTGAAGCTTTAGATTTCCTCTTCAACTCATTCAATACAACTGATCTAACTTTAATTGGTGATGCACGACTTGAATCATCTAGAATTCGATTAACAAACGATTCAAATCAATTTTCAATTGGTCGAGCTTTCTACCCATCAACAATCCCAATTCAATTAAACAACCCCACAAATCTTTCATCATTTTCAACTTCATTTGTTTTCTCAATTCTTCCTCAAGTTAGTAATAGTCCTGGTTTTGGTCTAGCTTTTGTTCTTTCTAATTCAACTTCACCACCTGGTGCTATTTCTGGTCAATACTTTGGTCTTTTCTCTAATTCTACTATTCAATCTAATTACCCTCTTTTAGCTATTGAATTTGACACTGGTCAAAACCCTGAATTCAATGATCCAAATGATAATCATGTTGGTATTGATTTGAATAATATTGAATCTCAAGTATACCAATCTGCTGGTTATTATAATTCTTCAAATGGGGTTTTTGTTCCTGTTAATATGAAGAACGGTCAAAATATTCGAGCTTGGATCGAATTTGATGGTACCCAATTTGAGATTAATGTTACTATTGCTCCTTTAAGTGTTTCTAAGCCATTAAGACCTTTGATTAATTTTAGAAATCCTGTGATTGCTAATTATGTTTCTAGTGAAATGTTTGTTGGGTTTTCTGGTTCTAAGGTAACTTGGGTTGAACCCCAAAGAGTTCTTGCTTGGAGTCTTAGTAATAATGGGATTGCTAGAGATATTAATACAACCAATTTGCCGGTTTTTTTGCCCGAATCTTCATCGTCTTCTAAATTGTCGGCTGGAGTTATTGCTGCAATTACAATTTCTTGTATTGTAGGTACATTAGTTTGTTTATTTTGTGTTTATTGGTTTTGGTGGAGAAAATGGAGAAATGAGGATGAAGAAGAAGATAAAATTGAAGATTGGGAACTTGAGTATTGGCCACATAGATTCTCTTATGAAGAACTCTTTGAAGCTACAAAGGGATTTTCAAAAGATGAGCTTTTGGGATCAGGTGGATTTGGTAAGGTGTATAAAGGGGTTCTTTCAAAAAATACAGAAGTTGGCGTGAAATGTGTTGCTCATGATTCAAAACAAGGTTTAAGAGAATTTATGGCGGAGATTTCAAGTATGGGCAGACTTCAACATAAGAATTTAGTTCAGTTGAGAGGTTGGTGCCGGAAAGGTAATGAGTTACTCTTGGTTTATGATTACATGCCTAATGGGAGTCTTAACAGATGGATATTTGAGAAACCTAAACAGCTTCTTAACTGGGATGGCCGTAGAAGAGTTCTTGTTGATGTGGCAGAAGGGCTGAGCTACCTTCACCATGGGTGGGAACAGGTAAGTTTGCTATATCATATGCTAATTGGATTTTGAAACATATGTATTGTATCAGGCAAAAAATTTTGGTATTGCAATTGCCGCAACGAAAATTAATTACTAGTAAGCAGTAATAACGTTATGCTCTGCTAGAAATATGGTACTTGCATTTGGTCTGCTACTCAGCCTGACTGAGGAGAGTTGCAGGGAGTGAATGCCGAGTATTGTATATTTTATTCCAATGATTTTGCTTGTAATGCCCAAGGAGAGATCATGCATGGTCGGACAAAGCAATCTTGAGTCTCAGTGTCAGTTGTGTCATTAGCAACCAGATTGGCATTGCTCGTAAACCGCAAGGCAGTATGAGCAAAAATGTTTCAAGAATAAAGAACCTTTCTCAACTGGAAGTTTAGAAAAAGTTCGAAGATAAAGTTCTGTCATGGTAACCATGATGCAGAGAATATCTGTTCACAGAAAATTTGCTATATAAACCACGACCATACTGAGAACAGTCAAACAATCCTCAACGGTGTACTGTACTTATTTCAGTTCCGTATATGAGTTCAAGTTTGCGCTGTCCACTTGCTCACAACTATTTGTAGGCAGAAGATTCATTCTATTGAAATATGATACTTGCAATGCCATTAATTGTGTTTCTACTGTAGTTTTTATATATCCATGCAGATGATCTGGGTACACTATGGGCGTTTTGCAACCCTTCTCAATATATTGCTTATCAGAATAATGCTCCTATATATTTTAGGCAGCACCAACTGTCACAAACTTGCTTATAATTCATTGATTCGTATAGACCATCTTGTATGTATAGAGTTTAGACTAGATAAGTTATTATCAATGACAAAGTCCATATGTTTACACAATACAGGTAGTCCTCCACCGTGACATCAAGTCAAGCAACATCTTGTTGGACTCTGATATGAGAGGCCGATTAGGTGACTTTGGGTTGGCAAAATTATATCAACATGGTCAAGCTCCAGGAACTACACGTGTAGTAGGTACACTTGGATATTTGGCACCTGAACTGGCTAATGTTCCAGCGCCTACAGCGGCAAGTGATGTTTATAGTTTTGGAGTTGTTGTTATGGAAGTGGTATGTGGGAGGAGGCCTATTGAAACTTGGTCAGATGACGAGCCATTGTTGATTGATTGGGTGAGAGAATTATATGAAGAAGGAAAGCTAAGAGAAGCCGCAGATGAGAGAATGTATGGGGAGTATAAAGTCGAGGATGTAGAGATTATCTTGAAGCTTGGACTTGCTTGTTGTCACCCTGATCCTCAGCATAGACCAACAATGAAGGAAGTGGTGGCTATTTTAATTGGGGAGGAAGCGGAAGTGGCAGCTAAACCAGCTAGTTTATTGTCAGAACTTGGACGTGGTAATAGTGGTGAAGAGGGTGCACCACTACATCCACCTTATGGTGACGTTGGTATTCTTAAAGCAGATGGTCTTGTGTGAGCCCAGCTGTGAATTCCTTCTCCAGCGCCACTACACACAACACTAAGCATTTTCCTTGGTCTTTCCATCTACTAAAGTTTTTGTTTCGGGAAAAGAATGGGATTCAAAATTCTTCTCAGTGTAAGATAATTTCCGCTTATATGATTATTTTTCTGAATGGTTGATTTTTGTTAATTTCACTATTTGCTGGTCATTTGAAATTTATTTATATTTTTGTAGAAAGAATGGTTTCTTTGTAAATGTGCCTTTTGTGATTAAATTAAAGAAAAGTTCACAGACGCTCGTCTTTTACGTTTTAAATTGACTTTTGAGTCTGCTTTTCTTCTGTTTGGTGATGGTCAATCATCAATTGTCCTGTTCAAATGACATTTTGACTCAAAATTAATTCTCTAATGATCTTTCTTCCTCTGCTGCCCTAGTCCACTACAAAGCAGAGTAGCATTTTAGAAAAGAAAGAGTGATCAGGTAATGGGGATCAAAGAACATGGGATAATCTAATGAAAGTCGCTTTCTGTTATCACAAACTTAAGTTTTATGGAAATAAACCTAGTTAATGAAATTCGCAGTTAATAGAAATTGAGAATACATGTGAAAAATATGAAGCATCCCATTTTATGTATTATGTTGATTTGTACTAAACTGTCCTTCTAATTTGCCTTTGCACTATTCCATTGATTTCTCACGATTATGTACAATTGATTTTTTCTTTTTTTTTATGTAAATTATTGCTGTCACTATAATTGTAGATAAAGAAAACTTGTTTTCATATCAGAATCAACTGTTGGGAAGAGCTTTGTTAAATGACGATCATATAAACATTTAAGTGTTGTTGTGATAAGTCTATTGCATAGAAAAGAAGAGTATGCTGGCAACGAACTAAGACTTATTGATGGCTATTTGTTCACAACTTTGAATTTAATAGCTTGATGGATTTAGCAGTCAAAGTTGATGGTTTGTTTTCTAGTTTGTTTTCATAGGTTAGAATGGTGTTTCCATAGTAAAGAAAAGAATAGTGTTTTTTTTTTCTTAAATAATCGGGATATATTAGAAACTACTTGTTTGCAATATTACATAACAGGCTATCCAGTTTCAGCTGCTGCATGAGGGAGGTCCAGGAAAGGAAATAGGAACCATCGGCCTTTATCTGTTGTAGCTATAAGGATATGAGCCGAATGGTTCCCCAACCTAAAATAGAAAGTAAACTATATGGAGTCGAAAAAAGTACATAGCTCCTTAGTTTCATCTAGGATATTCATGGCTGTCCATGATATGATTGCAGGTATCCCTGCTAAGTAGTCTGCTACTGCTTTGCTGTCAGTTTCGAGCTCCACCTTCTTTAGCTTCAGTCTGATTCCTTGGCAGATCCTGCATGACCAGAGTCTGTTCCTGCAGTAACATAAAGCACTCAAAAACCCAATTCCTATTATAATTTCTGCATTCAGAAAGGAGATATCGACATTTATTTTGAAGTTGTCTTTGGATGGTGGAATCCATAGTGATGTATTCTGAATGTATCCAGTCTTGTTGATCAGAACTGACAGTTTTCCTTATGATTGTGTGGTGTGGACCTGTAAATCATGCAATCTGTCAAATTCATAATCAATTTGTTTGGCCACAGTTGTAGCCGAAGTGATCCCGTCCTGGAATTTTTTTGGAGCATCTGGCTTCCAGATGAACCAAGTGGTGATGACACAGAAGAAGCTCCATTGTTTGGGTGGAAGTAGCCATGGGGCTGATGTGATGAACCAGTTCCTGATTCAATCAACAAGGCTCATGTTTAATGGATGATCTGTAGTTGAGTTTAGTGGAAAACCAAATTGCTTGGGGTGAAAGGGCAGTCTAGGAGCATGTGCCTTTCAACATTCCATTCACATATAGGGCACATTAATGTAGGGATGGTGATGTCTCTCTATAGTTTCTCTATTAGGTACAAGTAGGTTCAAGCATTTCCAAAAGATGAGGATTGCTCTAGGAGCAACTTTGGTCTTCCATAGCTTCAGTTGCTGAAGCTACCAGGAGGACTAAGGGAAGTTATGGGCGTGGATGGCATTAGATAAGGGAAGTCTGCTGAAACGCAGTAAACTGCAGTTTTATGCT
>JABWDY010029343.1:13711-32396 GCA_013358455.1 Thalictrum thalictroides | reverse complement strand
CACAAGGGTTTATAATGATACCCTACAACAAACACTCACTCTCTCTTAAATGGATTGAAGAGATATGGAGAGATGAGTGGAAGGAAGATGAAGATCTCTCTCTACAATATGCACTCTCAAAGATGTGTTAATGGCCTCTTGAATGCTCTTTCGAAATCTCAAAAACCTTAGAGAATAAACTCTATCTATGTTGCTTTTATAGTCAAAAACCCTAATTAGGTCGTTGGTCAAAGTCATAGGACCAACTAGGGTTTTGACCGAGTCAACCGGGAGTGAGTCGGAGCAAACCGGGTGATTTTCCAGCATTTCCCGTCAGACAGTCGACTGACCTTATAAAAAGTCAAAGTCAAAGTCAACGGTCAAAGACAAGTCAATGGTCAATGGTCAATAGTCAAAGTCAACGGTCAGCAGTCAAACATCAGTCGACTGACCGTATAAATTCTGAAAATGTGTTCTCATCATTCGACTCCCTTGAAATCAGCAGCCTGCTTGACCTGCCTGCTTGACTCGGTTTTCGTTCGGTTGTGCTCGGTTGCCGCCGATCGCGTCCATTCTTGATGTCTTCTGCTCCGTAGGCCTCCGGACACTTGAACACGAAGACCTAGACCTAGTACAAGGACTCATACAACTTATATAACATGTGAAAAGACCATAAAGCCCTTGGCAGTCACAGTTCACAAGATATAACACTTACATCTTTAGCTTTACACCAATCCCTTTAGTTTTGGATTACAACTTGAAAGAAATGAAGACAAGTCCCTTAGCCTTCAACCAAGATTCCACCTCTTGGATTTGTAGTAGGGTGTAGTTGCAATTACCCTAACCTAGATTCACAATCTAGGGTTTTCCACTAAACTTGTTGAAGAACAATTTGGGTTTTTATCTCTTGAAGAACTCACTAAATGAGTAGATAAAGATGAAGATTGAAACACTCTAGGGTTTATAAAACACCCACAATAACACTCACACTCACTTCTCAAAAATAGATCTTAAGTTGTTTGAGTGGAGGAAAGAAGATGATTGATTTCACTCTTGAATCTTTCTCACAAAGCTAGGGTTTCTCTCTTGAAAGCTTTTTGATGAAATAAACAAACTCCTTGAGAAATCCTTCTTGTTATGTTGCTTTTATAGTCAAAACCCTAAAAGATCCATTCGTCAAAGTCAGTTGACAAACTAGGGTTTTGAACGAGTGAAACGGGAGAGAGAAAAACCAAACCTGGTAAAAAACCAGCAGATCCCGTCAGTAAGTCGACTGACCTACAAATCATTGTTCATGTCCTTCTTGGTCAGTCGACTGACCTTAAATGCCAAGTCACCCTCTAAAGGGTCAGTCGACTGACCTTATGATGTTCAATTCCTCCTTTAACATCAGTCGACTCCTTCATTGTCCAGCTGCCTGCTTGACCTGCCTGCTTGACTCCCGGTTGTGCTCGGTTGCCGCCGATCGCGTCCATTCTTGATGTCTTCAATTCACAATTCACAAATATTACAGTACATGTGAAATGTCCGTTTTGCCCTTGTTTGTCACAATTCACAAGATATAACATTTACAATCTCCCCCTCTGGGAACTTGTGACAAAAACAACATATGAATATAAAACATGACACATGTCCATAGAAATACAAAACAGCATATGAGTCTCTTGTAGGCAACAGCTCCCCCTTAACCTTTGCTCCCTCTTAGTATGTGCCTGTAAATAGAATCTTGAAAGACACACTAACATACTTGGGTTAAGGTTAGGCAACACATATATAACATATATAATTAAAAGCATCAAGAAATAAAAACCATCACAAATATGAGATATGACATGTAACTCATCCAACCATGTATGCACAAACATATGTAAAAACATAGAGCATACACATATCAACCATCAACCTCTATATTCATATATCTCTTCTCCCCCTTTTTGTCAAAAGTTGATAAAGGGTCCCTGCTCAAACATAGAAATGATCCCAAGTGATGTCCAAACATGAACAAACACTGAGAACATGCTGCAAGGAGAGTTAGAATAACCATATAGATAACCAATTGAAAACACCAATTGATAAAGAAGGGAAGAAACAGGGTTATCCAACAGAGAAATATGGTAACATGCTAAGCACACACAACATGGTATATATATAAAAAGCAAGTGTGTGAAGCATGAACTCAACTGATGTGCACCACATATAAACATAGCAGGGTATCATCAAAAGATATAAAGAATATAAACCCTGATAACATGTAAATATGGACCATCCATAGCAAAAGATATAAGATATGGAGAACATATAAACAACCTTATCATGCTATAGAGTGAAAAACTGATACCAACTAAGATAAACAAAAACAGTTTTTCCAAGAACATATAAACTTAAAAAAAAATCATAACATGTCCACAAATATTCAACAAACAACTGACAGTTATGAAAACAACCAACAAAAAACATGTGAAACAAACTAAAAAACCTGAGCCTCGACAAAACTGACAAGGACTCCCAGACGACCTCCACAGGGGTACCGAATTGTGATTAGGTCGGTCATCATTGATCCTCGTGTGTAACTGTCAACCACTACTCATGCACTAGAACCACCTGCATCAGGATGACCACCATCATACACATGTGCACCTGGATACCTGTGCTCGTCCTTCTCTGCTGCTCTCCTCCAAGCTGGCATCTGGTGAAGCCTCAGGTCTCTCACATAGTCGCTAGTGTCATGTATCTGGCGACCATGTGCTGCAAGGGTAGTCTGCATATCTTGTATGCTCAGAGTCTGCATGTGTACCACCTCCTCCATCCTACCTAGGTAGTCAAGTACTCGATCCTCGAAGTCTGGCTCTCCTGGCCCCTCAGGTATCTTCATTGTTTTCCAGGTCTTCCTACTAAGAGGCTCCAATGCATTAACCCAAGCTGCAGAGTCTCTCAGAATACACTCATGCACCAGTTCCTTAATCAGAGCTCCATATGGCAATGCATTGTTGACAGGTCAATCAAATGCATTTGCCATCCTATACCAAATAAACAAGGAAATATCTAACCTCTCACGCAGTGCAGCTCTCCAAAGCCAGAAGGCCTCTTCCTTCTGAATCTCTGCTAAGGTGCCAGTCTTACAGTAAACAGTGCTCAGCATAATCTTGTGAAGGACCGTCCACCTGGCATTCATCTTAGCTGTAGACACTCCTCCAAAGAAAGGGAACATCCGGCCCAACAGTAGAAGCATCCCCTCGTGCATCAAATCTGTATCCATGCCCGGTGTTAGGCACAAGGGATGAGCAACTCCAAACTCAGGAAGGGGCCTCTCAAAACCAAACCTGTCTGCTAAGAAGTCAAGTGTGATCACAAAGGTAGACCCATGGAGATAGGTCTTGAAGGAAGGAGGATCAAAAGAAAGCTCAGAGATGTTGGAATAGAAGTACTGAGAAGTAAGCTTATGAGCTTTGTTCTCAAAGCCATTGAAAACAGATAGACCAGAAGAAAAAAGAATGTGTTCTAGATCATATGGGTCGAGATCTTCTACTGCAACAACCCTCTCTATGGAGATAGGACTGCGAGAAAACTTCCTGGTGAAGAGATCTCTAGAAGCAGAAAACGGGTGAAGCAAAACAGGGGCTCCACCAAAAGACTGTGTAGGTAGAGAAGCAACTGACTCTGGGATAGTAGAGGAAGAACCATAGCCTCTGGCTCTCTTAGGTGCCATTGATAACAGAGAAACGAAGCTAAGATAAAACTTGATGAAAAACTGAGAAACAAACGCTTCAAAGAAGCAGATCTGAAAGAATAAAGACTTAGAAAAACAGATCTGAAGAAAAATAGAGAAAAACACTGAAAACAGAGAGTTGATCTGAAAAAGTTTGTAGTTAGAAAGCTTGAAAGAAGGTTTAATGGAGGTTAAGAGAGATAAAAACAAAAAAGGATATGAAAGAAATAACAAAATTGTTTTAAAACTAAAACCGAATTCGAAATCGGGTCTGGTTTGGCCCATAAACTCTTTAAGGTCAGTCGACTCTAGTTAAAAAGAGAAACAGCCTGTTTAAGGTCAGTCGACTCCCTTTAGTAATTCTGATTTATCAAAAAAAGGTCAGTCGACTCCAATAGAAACCTCAAATCTCCTGTTGACAGTCAGTCGACTGACAGCCTGTAACTCCCGATTTTGCCGATCTTTTTCGATTTTTCTATACATCATTCATAACATATCCAAACAGTCTTCAACTTTCCAAACAACATCAAAACTAACACAAGTGCATCACTGTCATCTCGGTTCAGCATAAACATCAATCATTTCTCAATTCCATCAAGTTTTTTATCAAATCCACTAGAATATTCATTAAGTGCCGATCAACAAAACTCTTAGTCACGTACAACTCAAATCCATCAAACGGATGCATTTTTCATGCTTGATAGTTAAGACACATTGGATCTCAGTTTTGGGTCATTTAGGACACAACCAATGCATGCAACAAGATATAACATCATGAAAACCAACATGCATGGCATGGCATAAGCATGAACACAAAATATAACATGAACTTATAACATGCAATTATGCAACAACAACAACAGGATAACAAGGCAAGCACTCAAGAAAAACATTGATCACATAAATTCACAAACACATTAAGTGTGCCCATCACATAGGAATTAACATGATCTCCAATCATGCCCTCGACTACTCCAACCACAAAGATACACATGGTTTTCACTCGTATCGATGACATGCCGACCACTTCCATTGATGTTCACTCACACTTATTATGTCTTTGAAAAATATGGATCAAGGCATTCACAGAATCATAACAAGATATACCAAACTTAAACCAAGATCATGATAGGAATGCGATACCGACACGGGTAACCTTTTCATGTCATGATGTGATAGGCATAAGAGAGGTTCACTTTCAGCACACATGGTTCCTGTTACCTGAAACACTTAAGATAAAATGTTAAGCCCTGACAACATATATAAGAAATACATCTAAGTACAACTCATATATAAAAACTGGCATCGCACTACTTGTCTCAAACAAGTAACTGCCTACGTACCCCAAACAAAGATATATAGAAACAGGGGTACAGGGGATCAGACACCTCGTAGTTCGGTTAAAGGGTCCATTTGGCACATAAGTACTAATGAACCCAAATAACCAGGGTCTCTCAAACTAGAGGAGACGGAGCATAAAGATGCTCTCTCATGCAAGACTTAGGAACATACTTAACATATCTAGACATGGCAATATGAAGACTCTCATTAAGTAAATTAGATAAGCAGTCATCAGTGATACCTGAGACATCCAAGCTAGTTGGATGCCATCGTCTTCTGGAAGAGTAAGAATGATCCTTGAAAAGCTATTTCTTTTAAATAGAATCTTTAAGTCTCAGCTCTGCTTTCAAGTGATCCATCACTACTTTGAGCCTTGCTAGTTCACCAGTGAGCACATCAATCATAAGATATGCTTCTTCTCGATCATCTTGACCTTTAGAATAGATAGTTGTTTGGTCAAGTCAAGGCATTCACTGTACGCATCTTCATCAGCCTTCTCTAGATAGTATTCACTCTCTACTTCGCTTGATTCAGCAAAATAGTCACTCTCTGAAGGTTCAGAATACACTTCCTTGCCTTTGAAAGAAGTTCTAGCCATGAATGCTAGGCAAGTGATGGTATCCCTCGCATTAGTGTTGAGAGGAGTGACAAGACACTTGGAATGTTCAGCAAGTAAACGTCTTCACCTGAGATCACAGGTTTAGACTTAGAAATTGCCATTAACACTTTCTTAGAGGAGGAACCCTCATCTTCTGAAGAATCATAGTCACTTTCAGTATTAGTCTCTGATTCAGCAGTTGCCTTCATTGCCTTGGGTCTGGAGGTGTTACTGGGACACACTATAGATATGTGCCCAGTGCCTCCACAAGTGTAGCACTTCTTATCATCAGACCCCTGGCTCTTCTTTCTGTCAAACCTAGGAGTGCTCTTGTCCGTTGTGTTGAAAGAGGTAGACTGGTTTGTGACAAAATTCTTGCTCTTTCTGTACATCCTACCCATCCTGTTGACCATTAGTACAAGATCTTCATTCTGTTCATCAGGAGTGGAGGATTTAAGGCAAAAGACTTCTCAGGAATAGGCTTGTCTTCTTTAGAGGACCTTGGAGCAATCTTCATCTCAAAGGTTTGGATAGAACCAACCAATTCCTTTAAGTTAAGTTTCCAAACATCATTAGATTCTTCTATGGCTGTCACCTTAGGATCAAACTTGACAAGAAAAGAACGAAGGATTTTCCTCACTATTACAGAGTCATCCAACTGTTGTCCTAGACCCCACATAAAGTTGGTGAAATCCTGTAACCTAAGCCAGAAGTCACCCAACTTTTCTGAGTCCTGCATCTTCATCCTTTCGAACTCACTGGTCAGCATCTGTAGCTTGGAATCCTTGACTTGAGTCGTTCCTTCATGAGAGAGTTCCAGGATATCCCAAGCTTTTTTAGTTATTTCATAGGTCATGATAGACTTGAATTCTTCAGGTGATATGCCACAGTTGATGCCATTTAGTGCTTTGGCATTTGCGTGACATCTAGCTTTATCAGCAGATGACCATGTGTCGATAGGTGCCAGTGCAGTGACCGTCTCTCCATTTACAACAGAAATGAATGTAGGTCCTACAAAACCATTTTCTACCACATCCTAACACAAGGGATCAAGTGATTTCAAGAACATTTTCATCCTAGCTTTCCAGAAAGTATAATTTTTACCATCAAACAAGGGTGGTTTATTTACCGCACTACCCTCTGTTGTGGACATCATCTTGTATGGATCGTTTTTTCAGGTTTTGAAACCTTGATTGAGGAACTCGGCTTTGATACCAATTGATATTCCTTACACAATAGTGTCTAATATACTAGAGGGGGGTGAATAGTCTATTAAAAAAAATGCTAGCAAAGATCACCCCCAAGAAAAAACACCAAGACAAAACTGTCACTTACTCAGAGTAAAAACTGACACTAACAAATATGCTTAGGATAAACAAATGCGGAATATAAAAAATAATCCTAAGCAAGATTCACACAAGAGTAAAACCAACAAACATATAACAATAAGATGAAGAACTACGGAGTAAGTTATTAATCTCTATACTAAATACCAACACAACCTTCTATTCATTGGATATTTGTTCAACTAGATCAAGATGATAAATTCATTTTAATCAATGAACTAAGTGATCCAACTCTAGTTCTTGACTTGTTGTGGAGTTGAGGGGGTGAGTAGAGAAAGAGGCACTCTCACCCTTTCCTCTACCACAATACAAATCAACTAGAAGATTGGTTTGGAAGGATGTAGAGATTTACAACACACAAACAACAAAGCAATAAAGAAACTTAAGTAAAGGAAGAAAACCCCACAAGACAAGATTATAGTAGTTCGGCCAATGAAGCCTACATCCACTCTCCAAGTACTTCCTTTGTATTAAGAATCCCAAAGCTAAGGTGAATCTCCTCTAGCTCTACACCAATCCCTTTAGTGTTGGATTACAACTTGAAAGAAATGAAGACAAGTCCCTTAGCCTTCAACCAAGATTCCACCTCTTGGATTTGTAGTAAGGTGTAGTCGCAATAACCCTAACCTAGATTCACAATCTAGGGTTTTCCACCAAACTTGTTGAAGAACAATTTGGGTTTTTATCTCTCTTGAAGAACTCACTAAATGAGTAGATAGAGATGAAGATTGAAGCACTCTAGGGTTTATAAAACACCAACAATAACACTCACACTCACTTCTCAAAGATAGATCTTAAGTTGTTTGAGTGGAGGAAGGAAGATGATTGATTTCACTCTTGAATCTTTCTAACAAAGCTAAGGTTTCTCTCTTGAAGGCTTCTTGATGAAATAAACAAACTCCTTGAGAAATCCTTCTTGTTATGTTGCTTTTATAGTCAAAACCCTAAATGATCCGTTGGTCAAAGTCAGTTGACCAACTAGGGTTTTGACCGAGTGAACAGGTAGAGAGAAAATCCAAACCGGGCAAAAAACCATGATCCCGTCAGTCAGTCGACTGACCTACAAATCACTGTTCATGTCCTTCTTGGTCAGTCGACTGACCTTAAATGCCAAGTCACCCTCCAAAGGGTCAGTCGACTGACCTTATGATGTTCAATTCCTCCTTTAACATCATTCGACTCCCTCTTTGTCCAGCTGCCTGCTTGACTCCCGGTTGTGCTCGGTTGCCGCCGATTGCGTCCATTCTTGATGTCTTCTGCTCCAAAGCCTTCCGGACACTTGTACACCAAGAACTACACCTAAAGCAAGGACTCATAGTATTACAATACATGTGAAATGTCCGTTTTGCCCTTGTTTGTCACAATTCACAAGATATAACATTTACAGTCTTTTCCACGACTTTCCTCTCAAGATTGTACACTATGTAGGCCTTACTATTATTCACATACCCAAGGAAAATATAGCATGTACTTCCAAACACTTTGAAGTATCCAACCGTGAGTTTACAACCTTTCCATAGTTCATAAGGAGTGGTCGTAGTACCAGGTCTCAAGTAGACACGGTTAATGATGTGACAAGCGGAGTTCACTGCTTCTGCCCAAAAATGTCTTTCTACTTTCATATGATGTAACATTACAGTAGCCATCTCCTGTAGAACACGGTTCTTTCTCTCAGCTACTCCATTCTGTTGAGGTGTCTTTGGAGCAGAGAATTGATGTTGAATTCCCAAGTAGTCATAATAGGAAATAAAGTTGGAGTTAACAAATTCTCCTCCACGATCACTCCTGATATGAACAATATCATCACCTCTAATTGTAACAGCTCTCCTGCAAATCTTCTTAAACTCTTCAAAAGCATCACTCTTGTGTCTGATAAAAGCTACCAATATCCACCTGCTATAATCATCTACTATAACCAGAAAATAAGATTTTCCTCCAAGACTTTCAACTTGTGTGGGTCCAACCAGATCCATGTGAATGAGCTCAAGGGGACGAGAAGTACTGATAAACTTTTTCTTCACATGCGAGCTCCTAACCTGTTTACTAATCTGACAAGCACTGCACAAAGTTTTCTCAGGATTCAAAGATGGCAAGTCACGAACAAGTTCTTTTCGACTGATCTTCGCCAGATCGCTCAAGTTCTTTTCGACTGATCTTTGGTGCCATAGGAGAGATGTCTCATCTTGAACAAAATTGCATTTAGCAACAGGTTCTTCAACATTGATAACATAGCAATCCTCATTAGATCGTATTCCTCTCATGAGAACCTTGTTCAAGTCACGATCAAGTACTAGACATTTCCTAGCTTGAGAATAAATAGAAGTTACCCTTATCACATATCTGACTGATACTAAGCAGGTTATGTCGAAGACCATCAACAAGAGAAACATCATTGACCTTTGGAATGCCTTTAGATTGAACTACACCTTTCCCAACTATCTTGGCATTTACACCATCTCCAAAGATCACATTTCCACCATCATATGGCTCATAGTCTTTCAGAAAAGACTTGTCTCCTGTCATGTGTTTAGAGCATCCACTGTCAAGATACCACTTAGAAGCTTTTCCGGCTTTCAGAGCACATCTGACAACCAAACACTTCGCAGAATCTTTAGGTTGCCATACTGCTATAACTTTCTTGGGATAAGATTTGCTGATTAAGAATTCCAAATCTCTATTCTTCGCCTCAAGAGATGCAATAGTTTTTCTCAGTTCTAACTCTTGATCAACCCTTTTAGTAGCAAGCCTCTTCCTACAGTATCTTTGTAAATGACCAGGCTGTCCAAAAAGAAACAAGTGCGTATCCCACGATGTTGATTCAATCTTTGTTTAGCAGTAAATGTACCAAACTCTTTTACAGCCCTGTATCCCAATCCAGCCTTATCATGAGGACTCTAAGAAACATTGAAGAGGTGATTCAGAGATAGAGTCTCAGAGGATGAAGTAGACACCTTTGTCTTCCCTATGGAGATCTTCATCCTCTTTAACTCTAGAGTTAGAATCTCTTTCTCATCTGAAAGGGACTGGACTAGAATAGTAAGTTTGATAACTTGGTCTTGCAACTGCTCCCTGTCACCTTGAAGATCCTGACTCTTGTCATACAATTCTCTGATTTTGACTCTGTTCATTTCAAGTTTTTTTGCAGCTTTTTTGAATTCTTCATAGAATTCATTGTATGCAGATTGAAGGTCCTCTTCTTCATGTTCACACTCAGAATCATCACATTTTCTACTTGTGGTTTCACACTCAAACGGAGAACATGATATTGCTATAAACGCTCTCGTGAAGAAAGTATCATCACTTTCAAAGTCATCAAGATCATACTATGAGTTTGAAGTAGAGCTTGTTGTAGCTTCGTGACACATGAGTAAAGGTGCAGAAAAAGAATTAGCAAGATTCCAATTTTTCCTGCAAAACTTACTTATCTTCTCAACCATTAAGGTCAAGACATCAATAGAGTTAATAGAACAAGTAAATTTGAAACTTAAAGGATTAAAACAGTTCGAGGAGATATCACATTTAATAACATCTAAGCCTTGACTTCTAACATGCTTATAATCCTTTTCATCTTGACTTATGATATCAGGTAAGACAACAAGATTTACAGTTACAGGAACATAATTAGATATAACTATTTTATCAACATCATGTTTTACACTACAAGAGCTTCTAAGATCTAGATATATATCAAAACAACTCCTCCTTGACTTCCAGAAGAGAAGGTTCTTTCCATCAAGAGAAAAGGGTTTGTTCATACTATGACCCTTAGTCATGAACATCATTGTGTATGGATCGTTTTCTCAGGTGTTTAAACCTTGAATGAGCAAACCGGCACTGATATCAATTGAAATTCCTTACACAATGGTACCCAAGCACTAGAGGGGGGGTGAATAGGCTCTTTAAAAACTTACTAACAAAGATCACCCCCAACAACTCAAACAGAGACAAACTGTCACTTAACAGAGATGAACTGTCACAACAGATATGCTTAAGATAAACTAAGTGCGAAATAAAAAGATCAATCCTAAGCAAGTCTCATACAAGAAGTAAAACCAACAAGCATATAAAATACCATGATGTAAACTAAGGAGTTAGTTAACAATCTCTACACTAAGCATCAACACAACCTCTTAGTCATTGGATACTTGTTCAACTAGACTAAGATGAATAAATCAACCTTAATCAATGAACTACGTGATCCAATCCTAGATATTTATTTGTTCTGGAGTTGAGGGGGTGAGTAGAGAAAGAGGCACTCTCACCCTTTCCTCTACCACAATACAAATCAACTAGAAGATTGGTTTGATGGGATGTAGAGATTTATAACAAACAAACAACAAAAGCTATAAGGAAACTTAAGTAAAGGAAGCAAACCACACAAGACAAGATTATAGTAATTCAGCCAATGAAGCCTACATCCACTCTTCAAGTACTCCCTTTGTATTAAGAATCCCAAAGCTAAGGTGAACCTCCTCTAGCTCTACACCAATCCCTTTAGTGTTGGATTACAACTTGAAAGAAATGAAGACAAGTCCCTTAGCCTTCAACCAAGATTCCACCTCCTGGATTTGTTGTAGGGTGTAGTCACAATTATCCTAACCTAGATCCGCGGATCTAGGGTTTCCACCAAACTTGTTGAAAAACAATTTGGGTTTTTCTCTCTCTTGAAGAACTCACTAAATGAGTAGATAGAGAAGAAGATTTAAGTACTCTAGGGTTTATAATATACCCACAATAACATTCAATTCAACTCTCAAAGATAGATCTTAAGTTGCTTGAGTGGAAGAACGAAGATGGATGATTTCTCTCTTGAACCTTTCTCACAAAGATAGGGTTTCTCTCTTGAAAGCTTCTTGATGAAATAAACAAACTCCTTAAGAAATCCATCTTGTTGTGTTCCTTTTATAGTCAAAACCCTCAAAGATCCGTTGGTCAAAGTCAATTGACCACCTAGGGTTTTGACTAAGAAAACCGGGAGAAAAAGAACCAAACCGGGCTGAAAAAACTGGAATTCCCGTCAGTCAACCGACTGACAGCCAAATTTACAAGACTGCCACTCTAGGTCAGTCGACTGACCTTATAATCCAAAATGCCCATCAAAGGGTCAGTCGACTGACCCTATAGACCTTCATTTGCTCAAATGCAGTTAGTCGACTCCAGTGCTTTCCAGCTGTCTGCTTGTCCTGCTAGCTTGACCTGCTTGTTTGACTCGGTTTTTGCCCGATTAAGCTCAGTTGTCGCCGATCGCGTCCATTCTTGATGTCTTCAGATCTGAAGCCTTCCGAACACTTGTACACCAAGAACTAGACCTAATACAAGGACTCATAATATTACATCACATGTGAAATATCCGTTTTGCCCTTGTTTGTCACAATTCCCAAAATATAACATTTACAGCACAACCCATAATTTCCTAGTTATATGACAGTGAAAGGCAAGATGTTTGATTCTTTTAAGCTAATTCACATTAAGATGCCTTTACAGTAATTCAAAATTATACTTCTAAATTGTTGAGCTTTACAAGGACGAGCTTCGGTATACTTAATCCTTCTGATAGCGATATTTTTGACTATGGGTTATTCCTTTTGAATGAATACCTATTAGAAAGTGGTAAATCATTATTAGATTATCCTAAAATGCCTTTTACCTCAAAAATCGTGGAAGGAGTTGGTCACCAATCGTTTGATTACCGAACATCAAAACTTAAATTTTCCCGATTTACATGAACAAGCTCAAAGTAAAGTCCGACGTTTGAATGCTGAACAGCTAGATGCCTATACAGCGATTACAAATTCTGTTCGTGATGATAATGGTAAAACTTTTTTCCTTAATGGACTAGCAGGAACAGGTAAAACTTTTGTTTACAACACTGTAGCTGATACATTAAGAAGTGAAGGACATATTGTCATTATGGTAGCTTCCTCTGGAATTGCATCTTTACTGTTAACTGGAGGAAGAACAACTCATTCTACATTTAAAATTCCGTTTGAAGTTTTAGACGACTCTGTCTGTGCTGTCACCAAGCAAACCATTCATGCTGAATTATTCAGAAGAGCAAAACTAATTATTTGGGATGAAGTTCCCATGCAACATCGATTTTGCGTAGAAGCAGTAGATCGTACATTGCGAGATATTCGAGGAATTAATGAAGCATTTGGTGGACTTACTGTAGTACTTGGTGGAGACTTCAAACAAACTCTTCTTGTTATTGTTAAAGGTAATCCTAGATTAATTTAAGATTTTTTAATATTCACTAATAATAATGATATACATTACTTATATTTTAATTTTTGATTTTTTTAGGTTCTCGACAACAAATAGTTGGTGCATGTTTGAAAAAGTCGAACTTATGGAAGGATGTTAAGAAGTTAACTTTGGTGAAAAACATGCAACTTAACATTGATGATCAAGAAAATATCAAATTTGCTGATTATTTAATTGAGGTAATTTTTCATCTTTAATTGACGTAAAACAAATTACAAATGCAATTTAAAGCCTCTATAAAAAGCAAGAACAGGACAAAAAAAAAAAAAAATGGCTTAAGAACTTATCCCGAATACATGCATTAGAGAAGTAAAATAATTAACCAGATGCTAATAATTAGTAAACAATTTGGCATAGAAGAAGCTAATAACAAAAATATCTTACTTAATAGAGAAACTGTGCATAATTCCCCACATTGAAGAAGAGTTTATATTAAAAGTCACGTTCAAATAGCTTATCTGAGGCGTGCAGCTTTGCCTCTCTGGTTTGAATCCTTCTGCGTATTCCCCCCAGATGTTTTGTAATTTTGTAATTGCTACTTCATCTGAGACTGTGATATCCCCAATTTTTGGTTTCTTCACAGTATATCGAATTTGACGAACTGTAGGTGGATATAGCCTTAGAACTTCATAGAGGATCATGCATGATTACCTGCCATATATAATTCAACAGTAGCTGTAATAGGTGAGTATCTCTCTCATTCAATTATGATGAGTTGTGGACTATATAATGTCCTACAAAGCATTAATAAATCATTGTCCATAATTATGTATAGAAGTTGTCGATGTTATCCAATAACTGAATGCAAATAGGAAGAGGTAGAATATGTATTGAAAAGTCAATATATGAGGTACTTTTAATGTTCAATACTCACAATCTTGAAGTGGTTTAGATACTCCAATCTTGATATTCTTCTACCACAGATCAGTCGAACCTCCTCTCTTGCCTTCTCATGCCAGCTTAGGTGCATAGCTAAGACATCGATTATGTTAACCAAGTCGAACTGTTTGTACGCAAAGTAGCTTGTTTCCATTGTGCCATAACAATAACTTGAATATCATTTCAAGGAACAATGATTTCTCTTATTACATCAATAGAGTCAAATTGACGAAATATAAAAGTAGGGTATCATATAAAGCTATGCTAACAAATTTAAAGTTTAGGTGTCTACACATACTCAAAAGGGTTTAGCATATATCAGATATAAGCCGAATGAGGTGAACACTCGTTTCAGTTATGGCCATCATAATTTGAAGCAAGTTTGGATTTTTGTTGTGGGAACTACACGAATTCGTAGAAAACATGATGGCAAGAGGTCCTTTAAGAATTCAGAAATCAATATATTTTACTACCTTGTAAGTAGACAAATGAAATTAGGTGTGGCAATCAGGTCAGGTTCGGGTTGGGTCCGTCCGTTGGCAGGTTTGAAACCCATGACATGATAAGCTAAAAGGGTCAGGTAGGCAGACCTGAACCAGACCAGACAGGTTATCAGGTCAACCTAAACCTAACTGGATATAACCCGAAATCTAATTGCCTGAATGATTCCTACTGAATGCTGATATTCATTTAAAATATCTTGTTGATATGCAAAAATGCATTACACGGATAACGCAAACACAACATATTTTTATATTGAACACAAAACGCAAAGTCGCAAACACAAATATTACATAAATAAGAATTCAAGTTCATGAGCTTCAAATTCAAATATTGTATAAACATTGTTTCAAATTCAAAATCCTATACGACTATACGAGCGTCAAATCCCCAATCCCCATAGGCCATAGGCTAGCTGCTTTCTATCTACATTAGTCTACAATACAATTAGTCACATTTACTAATCTAGATGAAAGTTTACTGATCAATTGTAAACTTTAAGAGTCACTAATAGTAATAATGCCACATGAACTACAAAATGGCAGTTTAAAGTAAACTGCATACTGTTGGTTAAAAATAAAAATGATATTCATACTTGATTTTACGAGTTTTCCGTACTTCCCGTCAAATCGGCAGTGCTAGTAATCCCAGCTGCAGAACGTGTTAGTACTACCAGCACTGCTAGAAATAGGTTCCCTTTGTGATACTAACAACTAAAGTAATCCTAAAACTAGTGTAGAGGCAAGTATCAGGGTATCGAATCCACTCACCCAAGAATTGGGTACTTAGCTACAAACAGGAAACAACAATAAAAGATGATGTCGTTTATGAAGGGATTGATGAATGATCGTAGGAGTTTGATTGATTGAGAATAATTATGATTAAGGTAATGTAAATGCAAATAAAGTAAAGCAAGAAAGATAAAAAAAAAGGTTGTGAATATTGAAAGAAAAGCGGGGTATTACTTCATTTCATAGGCAAGTGTCCAAATTAACTACTCATGTTTGTTTCCCATGCATCCAACTATAACTCATAGAGAAGCAATAATTGGCATTGAGTTCCCTTGCTCTCGACCTAGGAACTCGACCTCAAGAAGTATTCAAGACCCAGTACCTCTCATCTCGATGCCGTCATGCAAGTAGTGAATTACAACTCTTTATACTATTTGTTAACTATCTTCTCTCTCTCTCGATGCCAAGATATGCTAACGGGCGTATGAGGCTCGAAAGTCTCTACACATGCAAAAAGATCTCTCTTTTATTTATTGTGAAGAACAAAGAGCAAAAACTATTCTACGTGGTCAATCATAAAATAATTATCTTTCTAGCATGGCAAACATAGAACACTTGTAGTAAATCTTCTAGTTACCTAATCCACTTGTAAAACCCCATGAATCGATTAGCTCATGATGATTGTGGTGTTGATGATAAATGTTGTAGATATAGAAAACATAATTAAAAAATAATAATGTAAATATGAAAGATTAAATTGCATGAAAAGTAAAGATACGATAGAAAAGTAAAGAACTTGAACTTGAAAAGTAAATAGACTTGTATTATAATCAATGGAACTTCTTCTTCAACATAAAATAAAGTAAAACCTAATATGGTACTTTAATTTAAGATTAAAGCACACTGAATTTCGTGGCTCGCCTCTCCTTATATAGGGAGGAGTCCTTCTAACCCTAGAACTCCTTGAATATTGCTAGAAATGAGTTTGTACTTTGTTAATTAACTTGTATGAAGCTTCTGGAGCTGAAATTTGATGGAGATCTTAGTCAAACAACTTGAAAGACTCAGTCAAAATCTAATGTCTAAATTCCTTCTAGAAACATGTCTTCCAAGAAGCCTAAGAGGCCAAAAAACAATTAGCAGAAACTAGTTCTGATAGGTTTTGACAAGTCTTTTTGTCCTAATTCCATCTCTGTTTTCTATAATCTATTTTGACAGTATTGAAGTAGGAAGTGAGATCTTTCCAATGCCAATTTGTGCTTAAAAATCCGAGCTCTCTAACCCTTTCATTTAATTGCGTCAAGTTGGCTCTTTGAAACTGCCTTTTTACCGTATTTTGCTTCCTAGCTTTTCCGGGCGAAATGAACCTACGAACATGTAATTCTAACAATACCAAGCATATCATATCACTTTATATCATAACTTGAGACAAATATACCTGAGTGAAGGAGATATATTTACACTTTTGAGCGCTTATCAAACACCCCCAAACAACACCTTCAGGATATTTACCTTTAGGATTCATAAAGGCGAGAAAGAAATTCATTTAAAAAAATAAGATATTTACCTTTTCATAGGCAATGTACGATTGCATTTACCATATGCAACAAGGCCTTAAACCTTTAGGATTCCCTAATAGGACGAGTTGTAGCCTCGTGAGGGTTTTCCAGGGAAGATACCCACAAAATTCAAAGGAAGAGGTGATGATGAACAAATTCAAAGAGTAAACCTTCTTTCAACATAATGAGTTCATGCTTACATAATCCATTAGTATAATAAAAAATAACACATAAGACTATGCTTTATTTCTTAAGATAGAGATAATTCACTAATCACCTTAACATAACTTATAAAAGTGAAATAATGCCTAGTAGCAAAAATCTCATATCAAAAGATATCTCTACTAAGTTACCTTCAAAATGGTTTTTTGATACAATCCTCACCGGGCATACACTCAAAAATAAAAATATTACTCCGAAGAAAGTGTGTATATGTATATGCACCACATATGTGAGGAATGGAAATAAAAGAGGACGTCTCACACATTGCATAATACATTAAGAAAAGAACCGACATTGTATGAGTTATCTCTTATAAATGAAATGTTTTGATCACATATAAGGATGTCGGGTATTTCACCTTAGCATTTTATCATTTAGTCGCCACTTTTCACCACGTATAACCTTAAATCAATTAAACCTAAATAGGTTGTAACTTGGTTTAGATATTGGCTAGTGAAAAGGGGATAAAAGGATTTTTTATGAAATACCAAAAATATCAAAGGTCTTTAAAACTTAACAACTCTTTGAGAACTTTTGTAGAATTTCCTTCTTTACTCATTTCTTCACTTTCTTTCTAGCTTGGAGACACTTTGTTCTCTTTTCTTTGTAAAACTTGTCATCCTTGATATTTTTGGTAAAATAGGTAATAGAAATAATAATATGGGGTTATACTACGAATTGGATGTTTGGCTAACAAAGAAAAGGCTTATATAAGGGCTCAAAGGGGCTCCTAATTGGATAAATAAAATTGGTAGGCTAAAAAGGCTATTATGGTTTTCTAATGTTAAAAATCATTTTCAAGGAAAATATATGGTGAATCATCTTGAGATAAACTACAAAACCTAAGTTTATATTACACCCACTTGATTTCATCCTTGTGTTCAACTAGAAAAATAAAATGAAGAGACTAAGAACGAACTCAAAAATTTAGCAAGAATTGGGTCCCTCGGGCCCGGATGTACGTAAATACACTCCAAAGAAAGAAATGTTCAAATCTCACTTGGGTTAAAAAATAATCTCCACACTATTGTTAGGGTTTCCTAGAAGATCAATCAATCTCAACTTGACTTATGCTAATTGGCACTAAATGCACAAAAATAAGCTAGTCAATTTTTTCATGAATGAAATCTATGTTAACTAATAAAACATGCTCTTGACATATCAATAATCATATAAAAATTTCAAATTTAAGCAATTCCTAATTATGACAATTAAAGATCTATACTTATCATTGAAAATCACCAAATCTACCTTTTGAAACAAAAAAAAATATATATTTGGATTTTTAAAAGATTTTTCAATTTTTTGTAAAATTTGTTGTAGTCGTAAATAAAACATGGAAAACGTCAAACTAGGTAATATAATGCCCCACCCCCAAACAAGATATGGGCATAGTCCTCTATGTGACATATATGATAAATTTAAAGGTACGATATTACCTTAAGCTTAGCGCAAGTCCTTATCATATTTTCTTGTATTTTTCCTTGTCTCCGTTTTGAAAGAATTATTCCTGCAAGGTTAGTATACTACAACGACTAAAACAAGTTTTTTTTTTATTT
>JABWDY010029329.1:0-14199 GCA_013358455.1 Thalictrum thalictroides | reverse complement strand
TCATTAATTAAGTCACATAGAAAGTCATCAGTGATACCTGAGACATCCATGCTAGATGGATGCCATTGTCTCTTGGAAGAGAAAGAGTGATCCTTGAAAGGTTGATTCCCTGAGATAGAATTTTTAAGTCTCAGCTCTGCTTTTAAGAGATCAATCACTTCTTTGAGCCTTGCTAGTTCACCAGTGAGCACATCAATCATAAGATATGCTTCTTCTCGATCATCTTGGACTCTAGCAAGTTCTTCCTGAAGATCCTTATGTTTCACCTTTAGTTGATTTAGTTGTTTGGTAAAGTCATAACATTCACAGTACACATCTTCATTTGCCTTCTCATGATAGTAGTCACTCTCCACTTCACTTGATTCAGCAAAGTAGTCACTTTCTGAGACTTCAGACTTTACTTCCTTTCCCTTATGTGAAATTCTAGCCATGAAAGCTAGGCAAGTAGTGGTGCTTCTTTCATCAGTACTAAGTGGAGAGTCAGGACACTTAGGATGTTCAACAAGAGTGTTAGTCGTGCTAGATTAGATGCCCAACTTCTTTGGTCACCATACTCTAATGATTTTCCCTACAGGAGATTTGTTGACTAGAAGTTCAAGATTTTTCTTCTTGGCCTCAAGTGAAGCCACTGTTCTCCTCACGGCAGTTTCTTTGTTTATTTTGTTGTTAGCTCGTCTCTTCCTGTAGAATCTCTGAATATGTCCAGGCTGAACACAGTAGTAACAACTCTTGACTTTATGATGTAGACTCAAGCCTTGTCCTGCTAGAGAAATCTGTGACTCTTTAGAAGCCCTGTATCCTAATCGGGTCTTATCATGAATGCTCCTTGACACCTTCAAGAGATAATCTAGACCCATTGTCTCAGGATTTGAAGAAGACTTTCCAATAGATATCTTCATTTTCTTCAGCTCCTGAGACAAAATCTCCTTCTCATCAGAGATATATTGTAAAAATGACTTAAGAATTGTTACTTGATCTTGAAGTCCATCCTTCTCGACTTGGAGCAACCGACACTTTTCATTTAAGTCTCTGGTTTTTCCTCTGTTGCTTTCCAATCTCTTGGCAGCCTTCTTATATTCTTCTTATAACTCATTGGCCAACTGTAGATCATCATCTTCAGAATCATCATCAGAATCACTCTCTCCACTATCTAGACCTGAGGTCTCACATTCAGGCTTGGAACTAAAGATCCGCCATTAGAGCTATCTTTAAGGTGGATGTCTCATCATCTGAAGAATCAAAATCACTCTTAGTATCTATATCTGAACCTGTAGTAGCTTTCATTGCCTTGGGTCCAGAGGTGTTACTGGGATACACTATAGATATGTGCCCAGTTCCTCCACAAGTATAACACTTCTTCTCATCTGACCCTTGCCCTTTCTTTCTTTCAAGCCTTGATGAACTCTTGTCATTTGTGTTGAATGAAGTAGATTGATTCCTCACGAAGTTCTTGCTTTTCCGGTACATCCTTCCAATTCTTTTAACCATCAACACAAGATCTTCATCATGTTCTTCAGGAACAGTGGATTTAAATGCTATGGACTTCTCAGGAGTAGGTTTGTCGTCCTTAGAAGTTCTAGGAGCAATCATCATCTCAAATGTCTGAATAGAGACAACCAGTTCTTTCAAGTCGAGCTTCTCAACATCTTTTGATTCTTCAATAACTGTAACTTTGGGATCGAACTTGACTGGGAGAGAACAAAGAATCTTTCTGACTATCACAGAATCATCAACTTGCTGACCTAAACCACACATGGAATTTGTGCAGTCTTGTAATCTGAGCCAGAAATCCCCAAACTTTTAGAGTCCTCCATTTTCATTCTTTCAAACTCACTGGTCAACATCTGCAGCTTGAAGTCCTTAACTTGGGTGGTTCCTTCATGTGAAAGTTCTAGAATATCCCAAGCTTCCTTAGCCGTCTCACATTTCATGATGGACTTAAACTCCTCAGGTGATATGCCTCAATTGATAGCATTTAGAGCTTTGGCATTAGCATGACACTTGGCTTTATCAGTGGCTGACAATTTATCAATAGGAGTAACTGTAGTGATCGGCTCGCCATTTACAACTGAGGTGAAAGTTGGTTCTGCAAAAACATTCTCTACAACATCCCAACACAAAGGATCAAGTGACTTTAAAAACATTTTCATTCTAGCCTACCAGAAAGTATAGTTTTTACCATAAAAAAGAGCTGGCTTGTTCACGGCGCTCCCCTCAGTCGTGGACATCATTGTGTGGATCGTTTTCTCAGGTGTTTAAGCCTTGAATGAGCAACTCGGCGCTGATACCAATTGATATTTCTACACAATGGTGCCCAAGCACTAGAGGTATCACTGGTGAATAGTCTCTTTAAAAAACTACTTAACAAAGATCACCCCCAACTGATAAAATCGATACAAACAGATTTAACCACAGATATGCTTAAGATAAAATATGCGGAACAAAGAGTTCAAACTAAGCAATCCTATCACCAAAAGTAAACACCTAATAAGCAAGATATCATGATAGGAAAAGTAAAGGCATGAAGAGATGAACAAAGAATGTTGTTGGGAATCTCTACCACAACAACCTCACTCTAGTTATTGGGGTTATGCCTCCTTGAGAGTGAGTTTGTGAAAACTCAAACTTTAAGACTATGTAACACCCAAGACTTTTACAAGTAGCCAAGAACTTCTTGATGTGGGTAGTGAAAGAGGCACTCCCAACTTCCGATTCAAGGACTTCCAACTAGAGGATAGTGAGTATGTGATATTAATCTTTAACCACAAACCCAAAGCATAAAGGAATGAACATAAGAACAAGAAATCAAACCAAACACACAAGATGATTAGTGGTTTGACAAATTGTTGCCTACGTCCACTCTTCAAGTCGCCACTTGCTATTAAGACAAATCCAAAGCTTTGGTACACCTCCAACAACTCTACACCATTCCTATAGTGTTGATTTGATCTAACTTGAAAGTTGTAGAGACTTTTCCCAAAAATCTCTAACCTAGATTCCTTCTAGGGTTTGAAGAAGCTAGTCCCAAGCTCCTCACCTTGAACTCCTTCTCAAGGGTTTCCACTCACTTGTGTTCTAACAAGATGAAATCACTTCAAAGGTCACACCTTTGGTAATGGGGGTTTATCTCTTTATAACCTCATTTTATGGGTTTGATAGAGAAGAAAAGGTTTAGCTCACAATGGGTTCATAGAAAACCCATTTACAACATTCATTCAACTCTCTAAAAGATTGGAAAGATTGGTTGGAATGAATGGAAGGAAGATGGAAGATTTATCTCAAAAAGTATTTCTCTACAAACTAGGGTTTGCCACTTAATGCTCTTGAAGAAACTAACCAAATCCTTAAGTTTTCTATCTTCAAGTGTTGCTTTAGAAAACCGGAGAAATCATAATTGAACCGGAGCCAAAATGCTAAAAATCCCGTCAGTCAGTCGACTAACTATATAAATCACAAGAATGCCACTGTTGGTCAGTCGACTGATGAGAAGTAGGCAGCTCTACCTTGTTGGTCAGTCGACTGAGCATTGCCCCAAATATCCTCCTGTTCATCAGTCGACTCATGTATATTTCAGCCCTGTCTTGACTCGGTTTTGCAAGGTTGTCGCCGATCGCGTCCATTCTTGATGTCTTCAACTCTGAAGCTTCCCTGACACTTATACAATAAGACATGGACCTAATACAAGGACTCATGACTTTACATCACATGTGAAATGTCTGTTTTACCCTTGTTTGTCATAATTCACAAGATATAACATTTACAATCTCTTTACTACCCAACAATTCTACTCCAGCGTCTCAGATCGTTCCTATGAACCTTCTTCTTCTAAAACCCTAATTGGTGGCCAATCTTTTACTGTCACTCCTGATTCTCTCTGTTCCACCATTGGTTTCACTAGACCTCCCATTGAGGCTAGAGTTGCCAATCCCCTTGTGTTCACATCAGAGCAATCAGCTGCTCTTGATGTTGATGGGCTTCATTTTCTCTTTTGCACCACTTTTCTATTTACCAGGACTGTGTCTACAGTGAGGATGGGGGCTAGGTTTAGAGCCCTCTATAAGATTATGGTGGCCACTTTATTCTATAGGAGTGGCAGTTTCGCAGACTTGTCCATGAAAGAATCTTACTGGCTATGGAGAGCCATGGTTGGGGATAAGTTGGATATTCCCTTGATGATTTGGTACCAGATGGTTCTTGTTTATCATGGCCCTGTAATTAAGTGTTTACCCTTTGGAGCTCTGATAAAGGAAATAACTCCTTTTGGTTCTAACACTAAGGAGCCTAGCGTGATAGATGCTCCGGAACCCATTGGGAATAAGGCCTTCAGGCGGATGAAGATTCTAGATGTGCCAGGTGATACCATCTTTTGAAGATGAAGTTAGTGCATCCCTGGGGAGGATAGAGGATTATATGAGTAGACAAGCCTCAGAGATGACATCCTTGAGAGAGACAGTAGCAAGCCAAGGGAAAGATCTCCTCTATGCTATTGATTGTATTAGAGGATTGAGACATCTTTCTCTTTCAACATCTTCATGAAGGATTGCTAGAGAAGTTGGTTTTCCTGTGACTCAACCTCCTCATGGCTTTAATGTTGCGGAACCAGCAGAAGATTAGAGAGGATTTGACAATGAAGTAGCACACTACGATCAACGATGAATGACCTAATTTTAATTAGGTCCCCCTATGGAGGTCATCAAGTTGTCTAGGTTTGGGTTTCTTTGGTTCTTTTTCATGTTTTGTTGTGTTTGAAAATCCTGTTGTATGTTTTTCTTTTTGTGTTTTGTCAGGTTACTTATATAAAAGCATCTTATGATGGTTTTTGTTTCATCTATGAGGATGTTTTTATGTTTTACCTATAACATTGTGATGATATAGTTCTGTTTATACATATTTTTTCTCTATCTCTTGCTATAGATGGATGCATGTTTCATATGATATTAGGGTTTCTTTTAAATATATTTTCTCTGTTGGATATCATGTCTTAATACATGTTGTACACATCTTGCCTTTCACACACATTGGTTGTTCTTCTATACATGTTTGTGATGTGTGTGGTTGGCTAGGTGACATATATTCCTGTTAGCTATCCCTGGATGTTACATGTTTACCCTTATGATGGTAAAGCTAACATATCCTTGCAGCATGTGGAAAGTGGTTTGTTCATGGATGGACATCCTTGCGGATCTTTCAACTTGTTTGAGCAGGGACCCTTTGTCAACTTTTGACAAAAAAAAGGGAGAAAGGATATATAAATATGGGTTATATGATGACGAATGTTTTTTACTTATGGTGTTTCATAAGTGGTGGTTCTTGCTTATCTTATATACATGTGTGGCCCTAGTATGAGTGACACAAGTTGTAATCTTTTATTTATTTTAGTTAATATAGGGGAGGGGCCCCCGTCAACAATCCCAACTTACCAACTCAAAAAAAACAAGACCCTAGTATGAGATGTTTGCCTTTGAAGTCTTCATTTACAGGTACATACTTAGGGGGAGCTACCGTTGAGGGGGAGTTGTTGTGTACAAGTGACATATTAGTGTTTTGTAATGCTGTAAACATGTGAAATGTATATTCATATACGTTTTTCTCACAAGTTCCCAAAGGGGGAGATTGTAAATATATTATGTTGTGAATTGTGACAAAAGGGTAAAATGACAATAGAGGGCAAAATAGTCATTTTACATGTAATATAAGTTATGAGTCCTTGTAAGAGTCATAAGTTATGGTTTGAGTGTGCTGAGAAATTTACACAATGGAGTTATATGATCTAAAATGCAATCCCTTGGTCAGTCGACTGATAGCCATTTGCATCCTGCCTTGATTTTCCAGATCCCGGGAGTTGCCGCACACGTGAAGTCTTGAGTTCCTGAGCTCCGAAGTCCTGAGCTCCGAAGCTTTACGGGCACACTCAAAACAAGACTTAGGACTGTTACAAGGACTCATAACTTATAGTACATGTGTAATGACCATTTTGTCCTCTTTTGTCACAATTCACAAGATATAACATTTACAATCTCCCCCTTTGGGAACTTGTGACAAAAACATATATGAATATACAAAACACATGTTTATATCATTACAACACATTAATGAGTCACTTGTATGCAACAACTCCCCCTCAACCTTAGTTCCCCCTAAGTATGTGCCTGTAAATGAAAGCATCAAAGGCAAACTCTCTCATACTAGGGTTAGATCACACATGTATGTATAAGATAAACCAGAATCACCACTTATGAAACATATCCATCATAAATATCAACCATCATCATCAATATTCATATATCCCTTCTCCCCCTTTTTATCAAAAGTTAAACAAAGTGTCCTTGCCCAAACATGTTAAAAGATTCATTGTGATGTCCATACATGAACAAACCATTTTCAACATGCTGCAATGAAAGTTAGCTCAACCAACATAAGATTGAACATCTAACATCTAGGGTTAGCTAACATGGATTCATGCTTACAAGCCATTCACACACATCATAAACATGTAACCAGGAACACATGAGTGTGTGAAGCATAACCAAAAACTGATGTGTACAACATATACGTAGCCAATATATCCAAACAAGAGTATAAGAACAAGAAACCCTGATATCATAAAAATATGTATTCATCCATTGCAAGAGATATAAGAGATATAAAAAGATAAAAACAACTCATGCTATAGGAAATCCTAAACCATCCATGTAGATTAAAGAAATTAGGTTTAAGACACATCAACCAAAACAAATAAATCTTGATATCAACTGAAAACAACTAAACAAACCAAGAAGCCAAAAACTTAAAAACTAAAAACAAGACAAAACTGACACAGGACTCAACCCGAGATGACCTCCACAGGGGGACCTAATTAGAATTAGATCAGTCATCATTGATCCATGTGTGTTTCCTATGAAGAACTACTCAAACACCTTTTCTTGAGCCATCAGTACCTCCCAGATGATCATAGGTATAAATACCCTAATACCTTTCCTTTGAGTACCGTCTTGAGGTCTCTAATATAGTCACTGGTTTGCAACAACTGTCCACTCCTGAGATGCTATAGTAATTTGCTAGTCTTGTATGATCAAGATCTGCATTTGCATTACCTCCTCCATAATATTTTCAGTGGAAGTCTGATCACTATGTTTTTTTTTCACGTACAACTCAAATCCATCAAAGAAAGATGTTTTTCATGCTTGATAGGTTACACACACTGGATCTCAGCTTTGGAGTCATCTAGGACATACAACCAATGCATGCAAAAAGATAAAATGCAACATGAACATATACAAGCATGGTAGAGCATGAACATAATCACAAGATATAACATGAAATGCACAACATGCTATCAAGCACAAACAAGATGTAACAAGGAAAACACTCACAAAGAACACATTGATCAAACAAGTTCACCAACATGAGAAATGTGCCCATCACATAGGATAGCATGATGTTCACTCATGCCTCGACTACGCCAACCATAAAGATACAGGTGGTTTTCATTCGTGTTGAAGACATGCCGACCATTTCCATTGATGTTTACTCACACTTATCATGTTTTTGAACTCATAGATCAAGATGTTCAACCAAAGAAGATATACCAACTATACCAAGAGCATGATACGAATACGATACCATGGAGAGACCAGGCATAAGATTGGATTCACTTTAATCTCATGAGTTTCCCGTTACCTGAAACACTTAATATAGAACATGAAGCACTGAAAACAATTATAAGAAATACAACCAATGTAATAAAACTTAGAAAATGGCATCGCACTACTTGTCTCTACCAAGTAACTGCCTACGTACCCCAAACAAAAATATGCAAATTGGTACAGGAGATCAGACACCTCGTAATTCGGTTAGAGGGTCCACTTGGCACACAAGTACTAGTGAGCCCTAAAGGACACAATTATCCATCAAGAGTAGGTGAGCATCCCTATAGACGCCCTGAGATAGTAAAATCTCTGGTTGTCAAGGGGCTTGGTAAGGATATCAGGCTTTTGATGAGCTGTGTCAATGTATTCCAACGAAACCACTCTGTTTTCAACTAACTCTCGGATGAAATGATGTCGAATATCTATGTGCTTTGTCCGAGAATGTTGAATAGTCTTGGATATGTTGATGGGATTGATGTTGTCACAAAATAAAGTCATGGTAATCTGAATGATACCGCAATCTGCAAGCATGTACTTAAGCCATAGCATTTGAGTGCAACCACTACCGGCTGCCACATACTCTGCCTCGCCAGTGGATAGAGAGATACAAGTTTGTTTCTTGCAGTGCCACGCTATCAGACAATTACCAAAGTAGAAACATCCACCACTTGTGCTCTTACGATCCTCGACACACCCAGACTAATCAGCATCCATATACCCTTTAATCCTACAATATCCTGCTATGTCTAGAGATGTCTTGAAAGGATACCACAAGCCCATACCAAGAGTCTCACGATCATATATGATAATCCTCTTGGCAGCGATCACATGAGACTCCTTAGGTTGTACCTGATATCAAGCACATACTCCTACACTGTAGGCAATGTCAGGATGACTCTCTGTAAGGTATAACAAGTTCCCTTTTTTTTTTTGGTGGGAAAGCAGGGTTTTTTTCAGAGGTCCCTTACACCATTTCATAAAGTAATAAATAATAAAGTTGGTTACAATCTCAAGTATCTAGCCCCCTGGGCATCATTACATACAATCTCCCTAATATGATCATTAAAGTCATTTGGTATGACATCAATACAAGCTGAAAAAGGAATACTTGCTGCAATGGCATCAACTAAAGCATTAGCTTCCCTAAAAACATGTTTTATATTAAAGTCTTCGAGTTTGTTGATTCTGTCCTTGACCCTTGCAATAGTGTGTTTTAGCTCCCATGGTTGTCCCTTGCTTCTCTGCATGAAGGACACTACATTACTGGAATCTGTCTGTGCAACCACCTTCTTCACCTCCATTCTCTGTACTAGCTTTAGACCTTCCTCTAAACCTTGTAACTCTATGGCTGTAATAGTGTTGTACGTGGAGCTACCCTTGCAAGCTACCAAAACAACCCAAGTGTGGTCCCTTAATACAGCTACCCATCCCCCAATATCATTTTGGAGAGTACCATCTGTGTTCAAAGCATACCATCCTTCCCTTGGTCTGTCCCAATGACAATATACCTTATTAGGATCTGTTGCCTGTATGTTACAATTCCAAATTCCTACAAGTCTGTCTCTTTCTGGTCTTGAGGTCATAGTGTATTTAAAAGAGTACAATTTGAGTTTTACCTCTCTGAAGATACACCATGCTAGCTGCACTGTTGTGGTAGTTTCTCCATTAAAGATGTAATTGTTTCTTTGCCTCCATAGCCCAGTAAATGAAGCCTGTAAACAAAAGCTTCAAAGCATCACTACTCATACCTTCACCCCTGGACTTATCTTTAACCCATTGAAGTTCATCCTGCCATGTAGTGAACTGAGACCTTGAGTAACCTGCCTTCTGTAGAAGAGAACACCATACACTTCTAGCATAATTACATTCAAAGAAAAGATGTTCTTCACACTCAGCTGCATTCCAACATAGGACACAAGTATCAGATTGCACCACCCCCCATTGTTTGAGTTTGACTAGAGTCTTGATGCTATTCTTCATGACCATCCAACTAATGAAAGAATATCTTAGAATTCTATTGGTGAACCAGATGATTTTGCTCCACTCAACTGGTTGGTCTGTTTTCCTTAGAGCTTCATAAGTATCCTTCAATGCAAACTCCCCTGATAGTGTTACATTCCACACAACTTCATCAGTACCTCCTCCAATGGATACATTAGGTAAATAATGTAAGAACTGGTTCAAATGGATACTAGCATGCTCTGGGACTGTCCATTCTCCATTATCAATCAAACTTGCAACTGTAGCCTCCTTACCATACCTTGAGTCATATAGTAAGGCTTGGGGAAAGTTCTCCTCCTGTATGCCATTGGGAAGCCAAGGATCAAGCCAGAGTTTAGTGCTTGTTCTATCTCCAATCTGATGTGTCACTAGGTATATGTCCGGTAGATAAGGGAGCAAAAAGATCATGAAGTGGTCGTTCAGGATTAGCCATTTCAACAGGATGGATCGAGTTGCTACTATCGAAATCTAGTTCAAAAAAACTATTTGGTAAGCCTAGAGGACTATTATCAAGATTAAAATATATCGGACTAACTTCTGACTTATTCATAACTGATGGAGTATACCTAATACCAGAACGTACAAACATATACTAAGGTGTTGATATCGGGGCTTTTGGTGCGTACCCTTTATCAACTTATTTTAAACTTAACTAAGGAAACAAAGTAAATAATTCACACTTCCAATTTGGAAAATTAAGCCTCTTACGTGAGATTCGAGGTGTTGAGAGTACCTTGGTCCTCACACTTTTTTCCCTCGAACACGCGCAAACAAGTAAATAATATTCAAAATGGTAAAATACAGAATGTAAATATCTTAAAAGTGTTTGAAACACGTACCTTGGTCCTAAAACTTAAAATTTTGAAATTTTCAAAAGTTTTGGAAAATCGGAAATTTTTTTGTCGTTCTTGACTTACTCGCCCAGTGCAAGTTGGCTGTGCTGGAAGGTCGCGCCACGTGAGTTACTCAGAAACCGGAATTTTTAATTTTTTTTTGGAATTTTTTCAAGGGCGGGCGGTGTTGTGCGGGCTTGAATGTGTTGATTCTCGTCTATAAGTACCGTGGATCATCTTAGAGCGGAAACGGCGCGAATTTGATTTGAAGGCAATTGTGTTGCTAATCACCGTCAAACAGCAGTGCTAGTGAACCAAGCTGCAGAAACAGGTTAACTCTACAAATATCCCATTATGATTCTAACAACTAAACTAATCCTAAAACTAGTGTAGAAGCAAGTATCGGGGTATCAAATCCACTCACCCAAAAATTGGGTACTCAGCTACAAACAGGAAACAACGACGAAGGCTGATGTCGTTTATGAAAGGATTGATGAATGATTGATGTATGACAGGAGTTTGATTGGTTGAGAATAATTATGATTAAGGTAATGTAAATGCAAATAAAGTAAATAAAAGTTGTTAATATGGAAAGAAAATCGGGGTATTACTTCGTTTCATAGGCAAGTGTCCAAATTAACTACTCATGTTTGTTTCCCATGCATCCAACTATAACTCATAGACAAGCAATAATTGGTAGTGAGTTCCGTTGCTCTCGACCCAGGAACTCGATCTCAAGAAGTATTCAAGACCTAGTACCTCTCATCTCGATGTCGTCATGCAAGTAGTGAATTACAACTCTTTATACTATTTGTTAACTATCTTCTCTCTTTCGCTGCCAAGATATGCTAACGGCCGTATGAGGCTCGAAAGTCTCTACACATGCAAAAAGATATTTCTTTTATTTATTATGAAGAACAAAGAGCAAAAACTATTCTACGTGATCAATCATAAAATAATTATATTTCTAGCATGGCAAACATGGAACACTTGTAGTAAATTCTTCTACTTACCTATTCCACTTGTAAAACCCCATGAATCGATTAGCTCATGATGATTGTGGTGATGATGATAATGGTTGTAAAAGTAAAAGACATAATTAAAAGACAAAAATATAAAGATTAAAGACTAAATTGCATGAAAAGTAAAGATACGATAGAAAAGTAAAGAACTTGAACTTGAAAAGTAAATAGACTTGTATATATAATCAATGGAACTTCTTCTTCAATATAAAATAATGTAAAACCCTAATGATACTTCAATTTAAGATCAATGCATAATGAATTTCATGGCTCTCCTCTAAGCCTAGAACTATTTGAAAATTGCTAGAAACGAATTTGTAATTTATTAAATAACTTGTAGGAAGCTTCTGGAGCTGAAATTTGGTGGAGATCTTAGTCAAACAACATGAAAGACTTAGTCAAAATCTTAGCCCCCAAAAAGCCCAAGAGGCCCAAAAACAATCAGCAGAAACTGTGTTTGACAGGTTTTGACGAGTCCTTTTGTCCTGAATCCATCTCTGATTTCTGTGATCTATCGTGACAGTCTTGAAGTAGGAAGTGAGAGCTTTCCAATGCCTATTTGTGCTTCAAAATCCGATCTCTCTAACCCTTTCGTTTAATTGTGTCAAATTGGCTACTTGAAACTGCCTTTTTGCCGTATTTTGCTTCCTTTTAGCTTTTTCGGGCGAAATGCACCTACAAACACGTAATTCTAATTATACAAAGCATATCATATCACTTTATATCATAACTTGGGACAAATATACATGAGTTAAGGGGATATATTTACACTTTTGAGCGCTTATCAGTTATCTTGAGCTCAAAAGTCTGTATGGAACCAACAAGCTCTTTCAGGTCAAGTTTACCCACATCCTTCGCTTCCTCTATGGCTGTTACTTTCGGATCAAATTTATCAGGAAAGGAGCGAAGGATCTTGCGGGACAATCACGGAATCATCGACTTCTTGACCAAGACTCCACATAGAGTTAGTGCAATCTTGAAGCCTTAACCAGAAATCCCCAATGGTTTCAATGCTCCCCATTTTCATATGCTCAAATTGGCTTGTGAGCATCTGGGGCTTTGAGTCTTTCACTTGTGAAGTGCCCACATGAGAAAACTCTAAAATATCCCAAGCTGCTTTGGCGGTTTCACAAGTCATTATAGATTTGAACTCATTCGGGGAAATTCCACAATTAATAAAATTTAGGGCCCGAGCATTCGTATGCTCAAGATCCTTATCTACTTGTGACCAGGTGCGAATGGGAGCAAGAGTTGTCTTAGTCACACCACCTATAGTGGATCTGATGGTTGGCACTTCATAACCATTTTCTATAACATGCCAGCATTTTGGGTCCAGGGACTTAAGAAAGATTCTCATCCTTGACTTCCAGAAGGTGTAATTCTTTCCGTAAAAAAGGGAAGGTTTGTTCACAACACAACCCTCAGTGGTGAACATCATCATGCATGTCTTTTACTCAAGTTTTGAAACCTTTTGTGAGCAACCCGCTCTAATAGAAATTGAGAAATCTACTCAATGGTGTCCAACTAACTAGAGGGGGTGAATAGTCCTTTTTTAAAAAATATACAACTATGTAATGCTCAAAACAGACAACAGGAAAAACAGATAGCAAGAACAAGATAAGCAAATACTCAAGAGCTACAACTAACAAGTAATAAAATAGAGATATATAGATAAAATAGGGTATGCAAGGTCAAGTGTTGTAGTTCTCTATCCCTACAACAACACATGAAGAAACTTTCTAGTCCTTGGGATTGTGTCTCCTTGAGATTGAGCACTTAAACAAATACTCAACTCTAAGACTATAAACACCCAATTGAAGTTACTAGTTGTTAAGAAAATCTTGAGGTGGGTAGAGAAAGAGGCAGTCCCACCTTCTAGTTCAAAGACAACTAACTAGAAACAATTAAATGTTGTAGAGATATTAAACTACAAACAATGACAAGAAAAGAAACATAAGGCAAGAAACCAAACCAACAAGACACAAGATCTATAGTGGTTCGACATAGTACTTACATCCACTCTTCAAGTCGCTGATAAGCGCTCAAAAGTGTAAATTTATCCCCTTAACTCATGTACATTTGTCTCAAGTTATGATATAAAGTGATATGATATGCTTGGTGTTGTTAGAATTACGTGTTTGTAGGTGTGTTTCGCCCGGAAAAGCTAAAAGGAAGCAAAATGCGGTAAAAATACAGTTTTAACTAGCCAACTTGACGGAATTAAACGAAAGGGTTAGAGAGCTCGGATTTTGAAGTACAAATAGGCATTGGAAAGCTCTCACTTCCAAATTCAGGACTGTCAAGGAAGATCGCAGAAAACTGAGATGGAATCAGGACGAAAACACTCATCAAAACCGACCAGACCCAGTTTCTGAAAGCAGTTTTTGGGCCCATTGGGCTTCATGGAATTCGTATTTCTAGAAGGAATTTGGACCCAATATTTTGAGAGAGTCTTCCAAGTGGTTTAACCTAATTCTCCACCAAATTTCAGCTCCAGAAGCTTCCTACAAGTTATATAACCAAATACAAACTCTTTTTCTAGCAATATTCAAGGAGTTTTAGGGTTAGATGGACTCCTCCCTATATAAGGAGAGGAGAGCCACGAAATTCATTATGCTTTGATCTTAAATTGAAGTATCATTAGGGTTTTATATTATTTCATGTTGAACAAGAAGTTCATTTTATTTTAATACA
>JABWDY010029291.1:3663-16266 GCA_013358455.1 Thalictrum thalictroides | reverse complement strand
TTTTTGGTAAATAATCACCGGAATTTGTTATGATTTAATCAGTTTTCCGGCACGTTTTCTAAAGAAAGCAGAAATAAAGTTATGGTTATCACGAAACCATTGTGAGTGTGAAACAGAAATCAAACCACCCAAAGCACTCATCATCATTTTTAAAATCCAACAAATTCAAAAGCAAATATTGCTGTGTGGTGAGTGGTGACCGTCCGATCATCATCATCATCATCGAGATATGTGAGAAATTTTAAACTTGATCTCTTTGTGATATTGCATTGCATGTTGGATAACACCTGGAGACACCTTGAAGAGAAACAAAAGTTCAAATTAATTTGGTTAACCAATTTCTCAAAATTCTATAAAAGCATTTAATGATGTCATTATTATTTTTGTTAAAAATAATAAGAATATATGGAAAGTGGATTGATATTGGTGTTGAGTGACACGTGGCAACCACGAAAATGGCCCCACTCAACACTACTAATTAAATGTGATTTAGTAGTAATTATATTTATATTTTTGGTGATAAATGACAATGGAATTTGATTAGGTGCAGAACACAAATCGAGCAGAAGATGATGAAGATCACTATCAAACTGACTTGTTTTCTGAAGAAGATGAGGTACATACTATACTACTACTACTAAATACTTAGAATAATAACTAAGTATAATAGTGTTTTAAGACACATTATTAGTGATAAGTTTATTGATTGATTGTTAGTTGTTATGTGTTATGTGTTGTTGAAATTCGAAAGGTGAAGGAGTTTTTTGAGATATTGGATGGAGAGTTAAACAAAGTGAATCAGTTTTATAGAGGTAAAGAGAGTGAATTTCTTGAAAGAGGAGAAACACTCAATAAACAACTTGAAATACTGCTTGATCTTAAGCAAATTATAAATGATCGACGTCGCAAAAATCAACAGTCATCAGTAAGGTCTGAAACTAGAGGATTTTATAATCGTTCCAATTCTTCTTCGCTTCGGGGTTCTGAGTATTCAGGTCAGCTTCATTTATTTTTTCTTAAATTAGTAATTATAAAATGCCTTTTTTTTTTTGCATGTATGAATCATGATCATACATATAGGATTGTTATTTGCATAATTGATTGGTGGTGTATCAATCTATGATTGAGTACAAAAAATGTCCCTTTCTAACTGGTGTAAATGAAAAGAGACATATTAAGACTCGGAAAAAGCTCGAACCATGTGTGTTTGTGTGTGTCTTGTCCCAAAATTGACCAGATTTCAATCCTAATTCCTCCCCACTAATTGAGATTGTATATGTTGATGACCATATATATGATGTGTAGACCTCTTTGCTTTAGCTAGCTGTCCTGAATGCTACGGAATCAATTATTGCTTTTGTGATTTTCCTTTGTTTTCGGACAATAATGTCCCTCCCTGTCTCCATGTTGCTTGTACTAGGTGTACGACATGCTTATTAATTGTTTTGAGTGATTTTGAGTATTATCATGAGATTAGTTATGTATTACATACATACTTTGTGTTTTCGGATAATCAGTACTGAAACAAGCTTTATATGATGCAGAGAGTGTAAGTGATGCTGATGAGACATTATCCAACACTTCCCCTAATCATGACATGGTTGTGGCATTGGAGAGGAACGGGGTGAACTTCATTGGTTCACCAAGATCGAAAACTAAACAAGGGAAACCAAAGATGGGAATGAGAATCGATATTCCTGCAACAAACCCAGCTCGAACCATAACTGCAGTTACATCCATGCTTTGGGAAGATTTAGTAAATAATCCAAAGAAAGATGGTCCAGGTGATTTTGTTACCAGGAAGAAAATACAATGTGCAGAAAAGATGATTAGAGCAGCTTTTGTTGAGCTTTACAGAGGTTTTGGTCTACTTAAAACTTACAGGTGAGCTTTATTATGTCGATCCTCTCAATTTTTGTCATATATAGTACATGTATTATCAGCTTGTGTGGATCACCTGTAGTTAATACAATTGGGAATTAGCGAAACATTTAGTAGTTTACTGTACCATTCAGTGTGTATAAATATGGCTTGCCGTGAGCGTTGTTCTCTGCAAACATTTAATGTGAATTTGCCGTGCAAGTTATGGTCCTTCTTTGATCTTTCCTAATACCAGAAACTAATCAAGGAAGGAGATAAGAGTGACTACTGTAAAAAGAAAAAGTAGGAGATAGGAGATGACTTTCTTGCCCTTGTTTAAGACAAGAGGCTTGCTGCACATCTAGGGTGAATTGGTCATTGAGGATTTATCATTATGCCACGGCAATCCTGCTCTTTACATATTAGATGAGGCCAAAAAGGTTGTTGATGGTTCTGCCCATGTGAGCTCACTCAAAGTCCTAGCTGGGGTTGGTGAACAGAACTCACAGTCTTCATGAGGACAAACCTATTATTTTGGACGCAAAAATATTATAGGACTTAAAAATAGTAACATGAAACCTTCTATCTTCATTGCTAACTTTGGTCTTTTTCAAGTTAGTTGATACCAAATCTTTGAGTTTGACTGCCTTTAGTTTTCCTTTCCCTTCAACAATATTAATTTATTGTTATTATGATTTATGCAGCTCTTTGAATATTGTGGCCTTCACAAAGATTCTTAAAAAGTTTGACAAGGTAAGAAAAAAATATAAAGACAATAATTTTGTTGAACCAAATGAAACTTTGTTTTTGTGGCCTTATTCACACAGGGAGTATATGATAATCCTATTTTGGGGGAGATTTTAATTTTCAAATGGCTTATTCGCACAGGTAGCAAAGCAACAGGCTTCCGGAAGTTACTTAAAGGTGGTGAAGAGGTCTCATTTCATCAGTTCTGACAAGGTTCGCATATTGTTTCATTCTATAAATGGTGTATCGAATAAGATGCCTTCTATCTTCATCAAACAGTATATATTCTCATATGTGATTGATTATATGCCGATGCATCCCCATATGGTCACCCTACAGAAGCATCAAAGTTGATGTTCTTGGGCCCTGATCAAGAACCAAATCCATGTATGAGCCTGGTCATCATGAATAACCAACTTATCTACACCCATGCCATTTCAGTCTCTATGAGTCATGTTTGGCTGTAAAGTAAAATTATGTATAACTATTCATCATAGTGCGTAATGCTTATGTGGATGTCTTTAACTAATGAAGGTGGTAAAGCTGGGAGATGAAGTGGAATCAATTTTCACGAAGCACTTTGCCAACAATGACAGGAAGAAGGCAATGAAGTACCTGAGACCTCAACTGCAGAAAGATTCTCACATGATCACTTTTTTAGTTGGTAAGTAATGGACATCCCACTTAAGTTTTCTTGAGTTGTCTCTCTAACATGTGTCTCTCTCTGTCTGTCTGCTGGTTTTTCTTAACTAAGCCATTTGTAGATGATGTCCTATTTTTCTTTGGAAAAAGGATTCACATTGATAACCATATTATTTTCCTTGATTTCCAATTAAAGTCACCACGTCATGATCATGGTTTACAATGATTTACATTTGACACTTACACGACCCAAATCTGATGTGTCATCTGGATCATATTGCGTGATAAGCTGATATAAAAACTATGTGTAACGTACAACTATAATTAGTGGCAGTGATTGGACTTGGATGGCCCGATTGTGATTATAGTGGATTTCTACTTTTCATACAATAAGCACTAATATCTTTTAGCCATCAATAAATTGATGGAGGTACATCTAAGTTTATTGTAGCTTCTTATGATTATGCTAAATGAGTCTGCTTGATGGATATGTCCTTCTGTCTATCTGACCTTTTTTTTATATCCCAATAGATCCTTCTTGGATCTATCCTAATCGATAATATACTAACGCCTTTAATTATGATTATATCTTGATAGTGTAAAACAGAATCTTTTTCTAGGATGTTTCATAGAGTAGATATAACATTGGTCAGGGTATCGATGCTTACACATAAATTGGGTGTTGCAGGTCTGTTCACCGGTTGCTTCGTAACACTTTTCATTGTATATGCAATTTTTGCACACCTTTCTGGAATTTTCTCAGCAACATCTGAAGGTGGATATGTGGAGTCTGTTTACCCTGTTTTCATGTACAATGTCCTTTTAAAGAGTCTCCAATCACCCATTGGACTTGTGTGTTTGCTTGACACCTGGTACAACTCTTTTCTCCGTCTGCATGAGATAAATTCACA
Source organism: Thalictrum thalictroides (assembly GCA_013358455.1). Lineage (NCBI taxonomy): Eukaryota > Viridiplantae > Streptophyta > Magnoliopsida > Ranunculales > Ranunculaceae > Thalictrum > Thalictrum thalictroides. Next base: position 12,106 of record JABWDY010029291.1, on the reverse strand, counting down.
GTAACCACATAGGCACATATACATCTTTTTCAAAAACTTTGGTCCTTTACCTGGTGCTTCTAATATTAATGAACAACCAAATTAGATAACATGTATACTAATGCAATACTTTTTTTTTTTTTTTACTAATGCAATACTTAATATGTTGATTAAACCTTGATATAATTTTGTTATTTTGCAGCATGTTTGCTTTGCTTAGCTTGCACTTGTTTTTGTATGGGTGCAACCTTTTCATGTGGAAGAGTACTAGAATCAACTACAACTTCATATTTGAGTTCTCCTCAAGTACAGCCCTCAAGTACAGGGATGTTTTCTTGATATGCACCTCCTTTATGTCGTTAGTTGTGGGCGCAATGGTCATTCACCTAATCTTGAAATCTAACGAGGTTTTCCCTCAACAAGTTGATGCCATTCCTGGGGTTCTTCTTCTGGTAAGCAATCCTTATCTCAGTATCTGGAAATCTGAAATATATCTTGGCAGTCTGTAATGAAAATAGGTCATTCTTTCGCAGATTGTTGGCTAACATTCCATATCCATTCGCAGGTGTTTATAGGCTTGCTCATCTGTCCATTCAACATATTTTATCGGTCTACTCGCTACTGTTTCCTTCGAGTTATCCGTAATATAGTATTCTCTCCATTTTACAAGGTAAGCTTCATATTCTTCCTACCAGTGCTCAGATCATGTTATAGGAATTCCTCAAATTTAATTATCAAAAAGAAATTAATAGCATCTTGTGGCGTGTCATATTGTATCTTTCAGGTACTGATGGTGGACTTCTTCATGGCTGACCAGCTAACTAGCCAGGTGAATGATAGTACTATACAAATCAAGTACCGATTTCCATTTTGCTATATATAAGCTAAAATCAGCAAACTCTGAAAATAGTAACCTTAATGAAGAAGCTATCTTGAAATTTCTAGCCTTTGAATATGACTAGGGGAAGTATTGCATGTTTTTTTATTTCAAATAAAGATCATGCAAAAAAGTCATCTTGTTTTTGTATATGGAAACACTAACTAATCTTCTTTTTTTTTTTTTCGCTCCCCTTAAAGATTCCATTGCTGAGGCATATAGAGTCAACAGCCTGCTACTTTATAGCAGGAAGCTTCATGACGGATCACTACCAAACATGCCATTCTAGTAGGTCATACAAGCAACTCGCTTATGTTATCTCATTTGCGCCATACTACTGGCGCGCTATGCAGGTACAGATATAAATGAACAGAACTGCATTAATACACAAATTTTGGGTCAAACGAAATTGAACGCTTAGAATCTTCATTCATGATTTGGTAAATCTAATCATATACTTCCCTGTTACGATGTTGGGAAGTATTCCATTGCATTTAGCCAATAAAAAGCCGCCTTTTTATGTGGTTTTTAAACAATATCAGGCTTGAAATCGTATGAATCAGGGAAAGGTTATTTAAAAATGTACCAACACTAATCTTTTTTATCCATTCTACTAGTGTGCAAGAAGATGGTTTGACGAAGGCGAAGTCGATCACTTAGCTAACATGGGGAAGTATGTTTCTGCGATGCTAGCAGCTGGTGCGAGGCTGACGTTCGCCATGCAGCCAACTAGGTTTTGGTGGTCCATGGTCATAGTTACATCATCATGTGCAACTGTTTATCAACTATACTGGGATTTTGTCAAAGACTGGGGAGTTCTCAACAGAAAATCCAAGAACCGGTGGCTTAGAGACGATTTGATATTGAGGAAAAAAAGCATATACTATGTGTCCATTGTGAGTATATCCTACTTCAGTAGAATTAAAGTAGCTTTTTTATCATTTTCATTTATTTGGAAATGTAAGTTAAGCAAAAACATATATGTTACTACAGGCTTTAAACTTTGCTCTAAGACTTGTTTGGGTAGAGACCATCATGCGCTTCAATTCAGGGAGGGTTGACTCTCGCTTACTTGACTTTTTCATGGCTTCGTTGGAAATAGTTCGACGTGGGCATTGGAACTTTTATAGGTAAGTTCATTGCTTTTAGTTGTTATTGGAATCTAAAAACTATCTAGAGCATGTTGGCCCTAATGGCCTAATCTGTTTGGATTAAACAGGTTGGAGAATGAGCACTTGAACAATGTTGGCAAGTACAGGGCAGTGAAAACAGTTCCATTACCATTCCGCGAGATGGACTCTGACAATTGATTTGTTATGCAAACGGTTGTGTAGAATATCCAAAAAAATATATGCAGAATCTGCTGCAGGCTTATCAGAAACAAGGAAAGAGGTTCCGTACCAATGCATGAGCAGTCACTCACTCATCATTCGTCCAGGGGTCCAACCATAACGAACTACAAGGTTCTGAACGCAGCAAAAAAAGGGGGTCTGGGATGCCTGCATTTGAGTTGTACGAGACTGATTCAGTGAGAACATCGATTTGATTTCACAATGAAATCTGGCTGACCAAACTAATTACTGTATCATTGTAGCATAACTATGTATATCTCAAATGTATGGTTTGGCCAATGAATCCTATTCTTAGTTCTGTATCAAAATGGTTATATCAATAAAATGAACATATTTCAGCACCTTATCTCCATCTGCAGATGTACCCCATTCAGAACAACAGTTTGCACTTATCTGTGTCTTGCGCTTTTAATTAGATGAATAAATTATGTGCAATTTCCTGAAATCAGAGGTTTAGTAAAAAATAGCATAATCAACTTATACAGCGGAATTTCGCGAAATGTTAGACAACAACACTAAATCAAATCTCAAGCTTTCAGCACCAATCTTCAAGCTTTCATGCCAGTTTTAGCAAACAACAAGGCTCAAAGAACAGGGATCATTTCCTAAAAGAATTGCCATAATAGAAAATACTACTATGGTCCCGGGACCATCTTCGCATTAAGACAAAAGAGCACAAAATGGCTGCGTAGAAAAGTTTATTCGTCAAAGGTACCACTTACTATATAATATATTCAACGGTCAAAATACGATCAGAAACATCAGACGGTGTGAAATGAATCACACACTTTCTTTCCAGCACCCGAGAACAAGTGGTGGTCCCGTTTTCCACATTTTTGGCAGACTTTAAAGACGAAATTGCAAAAGAGAGAGCAAAGCCTTTCGAATAAAAATCTAAGTAAAACTAGGGTTTCTTTCTTTCAATCGATTCTATTTTTAGGGTTATCGGGTTGAATCTAATTTAGTAAAGATGAGAGGAATGATTGGTAAAATAGCTTCAAAATCTCTATCAGTTGCTGGGAAATGGCAACAACAACAGCTTCGTCGTCTCAATATTCATGAATATCAGGTAACTTATGGATTTTTTTTTCTTACCGATCTTCGATCTATTTCGAATCGGGATTAAATCATGTGTTAAATCGGTTATAAATAGGGAGCTGAGTTGATGGGGAAATATGGAATCAATGTTCCAAAAGGTGTCGTTGTTACATCTGCTGAACAAGTTCAAAAAGCTATTCAAGATGTTTTCCCCAATCAAAATGAGGTAAATCAGTTGGATTTATTGTTTCGAGTTTTGTTCATTTTGTATGTTTTGGGAATGAGTTTGATGTTTGTTTGTGATTTGTTGCAGATAGTTGTTAAAAGTCAAATTCTTGCGGGTGGGCGAGGTTTGGGTACATTCAAAAGTGGTCTTAAGGGTGGAGTTCATATTGTTAAGAGTAATGAGGTTGAAGATATAGCTGGTAATTTATAGCTCATCTTTGTTCATCCTATACTTGATGAATTTTTGTTTTTTATTCGACTTTTTGTATGTAGTTAAGCTGCCATTTTTTTTTTCTTAAGAAATTACTCCAAATTGTTTTTAGGGAAGATGCTAGGTCAGATACTTGTCACCAAACAAACAGGGCCACAAGGAAAAGTTGTTAGCAAGGTTTGGGGCTGTTCACCTTTACTTATTGTTACTGTAATTTATATATCTAGCAAACCAGTCTATGTAATTTGGCAATAATACCACTCGTCCACTCACCACGTCTACTATTATGCTCTGAAGTCATTGATGTTATTACTGCTGTAAGATCTATAAGTAGCCATTATTTTGATCTATAAGTAGCCGTTATTTTGAATTGGTTACATTTCTTATGTATTTTTACTCTTCAAATGTTTTGGTTTCCTTTGGGATATTATGTATATCCCTCTCTTATATAACCCTATATATGGGATTAATTTTGGGATATGGGCACAAGTGAATTAACTCTTAATGTCATAAAAGAGGAACTTCTCTTATGAGGCAGAGAAATACCTACTGATTATTGCATGAGGTACATACTTCTAGGGGCATTTTCTATAGTTTCATGCTTTTGTATCTAATTGAACATTTCAATCAAAGTGGTTTGAAGGAGTGTATCTGAAATCTGAATAAGAGTAAACTTGTATTCTGTCTGGATGTGGAATCTATACATTAACATTCTAGTGTCCATAGATGCAAATGAATTGGAAAGAAAATCATACATATTAGATTGAATAAGGTGTTATCTAAATCCGAATGTGTAAGAAGCCTACCGTTACAAAATTGGACCCGAATTTGACCTAGCTATTACCAATATACTAATATAGGAATTCAATATCGCAAAGTTTACTAAATATTGCAATCCATCTGATCATTCTGAGGAAACTCAGTTCTATTTGATATACTGTATCCTATATGGCAATATGAAATGCAATCTTTACATATCCAAAACAGATGGTTTTGTTTGTTAAGTTATGTTTTTGGAAAGGCTAATAATCCAGTCTTCGTGATATTTTTGCAGGTCTACTTGTGTGAAAAGATGTCACTTGTCAATGAAATGTACTTTGCCATCACTCTTGACCGTACAACTTGTGGACCAGTATGTTCCCAACTGAAACTGCATCCTTGTCATTTTAGTGTTCATTTTCTTTTCATTGGCCTAATATCTGATCAACATGTAAAGTACCAGTCGGTTCTTCTTCTTTAGTTCTGATTGTTTTGATGAAATTTGGTGCAAATTGTCCCAATAAATGTTACTTATTTGGGTTTTTTCGAAGTCACATTTTTAATGAAAGCTCTTGATGCATATTGGTGAAGTAATTTTCATTTTGAACAGATCGGAATCATAGACTGACTTTAATACTTAATCGAGACCGGTTGTTTAGGATTCATTCTGGCTTGCTTGTTTGTTGGTTTTTCTTTTGCGGTGTGTCTTCCATGTGTTTTATGTTCTGTTTCTTATTAGGACTTATCATTTCGATGATGGTTTATGGCATTATGGTTCTAAAACACACATTTACCTGCTTATGGCAAACCAGAATTGTGGTTGCTCATTATCATTGTTTATACTAGTCTTATAAGTTATAACTGCTATTGACATGAGGTAAGGCATTTCACTTGTGAAAGCATTGAGATGTTAAAAGGTGGGTGAGACACACACATCATTTCCTTGGAATTCACTGACAATAACATATACTACTTGGATGGAATCATTCTCTGTCATGTTGTATAGCACAATGTCTTGTATTTTGGTTTTTAAACATGAGGCTTATATAGTTTTTTCATTCCCAGCTTATTATTGCATGTAAAAAAGGAGGAACAAGCATAGAAGACCTAGCAGAAAAATTTCCTGACATGATTATTAAGGTCAGTCTTCATCTTCTCTCAATACCATAATGTTCTAACAAGATAGTAGGTTCTCTCTCTCTCTATCTATTTTGTTGTTTTAACTTTTATTGGCTCTTGTATTTATCAGGTGCCTATTGATGTTTTTAAAGGAATCACAGATGAAGACGCTGCTAAAGTTGTTGATGGTTTGGCTCCTAAGGTGGCAGATAGAAAGGATTCAATGGAACAAGTGAAGAAACTCTACAAACTTTTTTGCGCATGTGACTGCACAATGTTAGAGGTGAACATGAAGTTCGTTTCTGATAGTCCAGTAAAGTTGTCATTTCATTGTTTGATTTATATTTAGCTTGCCATATAGCTAAACTTGGTTTGTCCTTAAATTGGCCACTATAGATCAATCCAATTGCTGAAACTTCTGATAACAAGTTGGTAGCTGCTGATGCAAAATTGAACTTTGATGATAATGCTGCTTTTCGCCAGAAAGAGATCTTTGCTCTCCGTGATTCATCCCAGGAGGACCCTCGTGAGGTCTGACTTCAGTTTTCCTTAAAGTCTTAGGTTGATCACATGTTTTTGTGATAAGAGAAAATTGTCCTGCCACTATTGTTTAATTTTATTAGCAAGCAAATTTTCATTAAAACAATATTTTTCTCTAATATTTCCATGCCTTCGCTTCCACTTTTCCACTGCTATCAAAATCATCCTTAAGATGTTTCTTATCTTTTTACAACTCATATATCTTTCTATGCATCATTTCATAAGTTCTACTTGGGTTAATATGTTCTGCAGTTTGTTTGTTTGTTTTTTTTTTTTTTCATTTGAATGTTAAGTTTATGTGAAACTAAAAAGGGATAATTGAATTAGGCAATTACATTTGTTTGACACTTTTTAAAATATGCTTTAGTATATCTACCACCTCAATACCTGACAAGAAACTTGACCGATGTTTTTTGAAAAAAATTTCAGCAGAAGTGCTAGATTTGTTGTGGTTAAAGGTTCAGTATTTTGAAAATGCAAGACTTAATACTCAATGAATGTTTTCATATAATTTGTAATTGATGGCGATAAGTCGAACCAATTATTTTCTTGTTGCTCCATTGGACAGGTTGCTGCTGCTAAAGCAGACTTGAATTATATTGGTTTGGATGGAGAAATTGGGTGCATGGTTAATGGTGCTGGACTGGCTATGGCTACTATGGATATTATTAAGTTGCATGGTGGAACTCCTGCCAATTTCTTAGATGTTGGTGGGAATGCTTCAGAAAATCAGGTAATGAGATGCCTTTTCAGCTTTGGCCTTAATTGCATTTGATAAATAATTATATATGCTTCAATCAATTGAAGCTTCCCGGTCATATAAACTTTATATTCCGGATTTTTCTTAGATATTGGTTGCAAAGAAAACAATTGTCTTCTAGGCGTAGGCTGCAAAGTGTATTCTGTTTGTATGCATACTACTTTTGTCTTAAGAAAAAAAACTTTGTTGAATAGTTCAGGGATGGCAGAAATTTACTTAATCATTCTTTGAGAAAGCATCATATGCTTAGGCTACAAAGTGTAGTGTTGTATCCAAAACCCTGATATCCTCTATGACTTGTTTTCCTTGTAATTACTACTAGGTGGTGGAAGCGTTTAAGATATTGACATCTGATGATAAAGTAAAAGCAATTTTAGTCAACATATTTGGAGGGATCATGAAGTGTGATGTTATAGCGAGTGGGATCGTAAATGCGGCCAAACAGGTATCTTGTTATGCTACCTATGTTTCTGTAGAAATCACACTTTCATATCAAGAGCAATTATTTTTATGCAAAAAGGATCTCATCTGGGCGGTGGCATGAAAGAGTTTGTTGTGGATTTTCTCCAGAATCAGTTATAAAATTGGTATCCACATTACATAATTAAAAAATTCTAGCGACATTTGGTTTAAACTTTTATTAGCTTGGGATCCTTGTTTGCAGCAAAGATTCTTGTCTCGCATTATAATCCTCAAATTTCTTGTTGCGAATATGCTGAAGTTTTCTTGAATTTTCTTGTCAAGGTTGCTTTGAAAGTGCCAGTTGTGGTTCGTCTTGAAGGCACCAATGTTGACCAAGGGAAGAGAATTCTGAAGGTAAAACAGTATACTCTGGTCTCCCTGCCTAACAATTCCATTATGAAGTTTTAACTCATCCCAATAGAGGTTTTGCTATAAAGTTTCGAAGAAAAAGGCTGCCTGAGTTATTGCTTGTGCCTAACTACAAACTGTTTTGTAGGAGAGTGGAATGGCATTAATCACAGCTGAAGATCTGGATGATGCTGCTGAGAAAGCAGTTAAAGCAGCTGCAAGTTGAAAAGAAAATTCTGTCATAGTGGTGTAAGTTTAATTTGCCATTCTTGATTTTCTTGGAGAGGAAAGCGAAGTTGCTTTTGTTTGGTTTTGTGAAGTATATACTTGTCGAATGAAGTTGATTCTAGATAACAAGCCAAAGCACAATTGAGGGAGACCCAAATAAAGAAGAATTTTAGCAAAGTTAAGGTTGGAGGTGTTTCTGAGTTTGAAACACTAGAACTTTTGTATTCCTAGCCAACCTCGTCATTTTTGGTTATTAAAAAATTCATATTGTTTCCATCCATGTTGAGTTTCAATAACATTAATTTTCACAATGTTGAGTGAGTATCACTAGATGGAATTTGGGATAACAGTTATAGCTAGTTAGGCTTGCCTTCACAAATTTTCAGTGAAGAGTAGTAGAACAAGCAGATGAATGTGATTTTTTGGTCATGAACTGTACTCGTGGGTTTCCTATCAGTTATGCAAACAGTAAATGGTGTTGCATCAAATGGTATTGATGATAATAATAATCTTTTTCATCTTTAATTTGCAAGTCATTGAAAGTC
>JABWDY010029260.1:10398-21060 GCA_013358455.1 Thalictrum thalictroides | reverse complement strand
TATTGTGTATGTATTAGTACTGTAGTCACATGGTTTGACACTTTGACTTACTGTTTGAATATTAGTTGGGCCCAAGCCCAAAAAAATTTGCAGTTACATACTAAATCATAATTGAAGCCCAACTACAATTTTACTTAAAATCTTTACGAGTAGTGGCCCAAAGAGAAGGACCCAGGTTTGTTGTAATCTGCGAAATACAAACACAAACACAAAACACCGTGGTAGAGAGAGAGAGAGAGAGATTGGCGCTTAATTCTACTAATCAGTGAGAATTAATCAATCATCTAGGGTTTTTGGAAGATCTAATGGCTTCTCCTTCTCGTATTGAAGATGTAATTCGTATTTCTCTCTCCTTCTCTGGAAAATTTGATTTCAGTTTTGTTGATTTTTATTGGTGTTAATGGTTTTGGTTTTTATTTACAGGAAGATGATTTTGGTAGAGATTTTCCTGGAAATCGACGAAACTCAGGTTTTCAATTACTTCGATTTGTATTTAATGAAATTTACACTTGATTTAATGTTATTATTGCTATCTGTTTTACTGAATGTGTTCATAATTGGATAATTTAGGTCAAAAAAGAAGTTTTGGAGATCTTGATGATGATGAAGATGATCTCTTTGGCTCTAAAAAGGTTTTAGATTTAATATATCAGTATATCACCTTTCCTGTTTGGCAATTTTAGTCCTAGATAATGAAGCATTATTACTGTCTACTGAGATTCTATTATAATTAGCTCTTATATAACTAGGTTAGGGATTTATCATAGATTTTAAGTAAATGTTATCTTATCTGAAATGTAGCATAACACACTGGTGCACATTCTTATATGGAAAGCACGTTTAGAAGTTTACAACAAGCCCTTTATTGCTACATTTGATTAGAGAACAAATATGCCCTGAGGAGAGTAGGACACTCATAATATGTATGATTTTTTTTCTCCAAGAGGTGAATGATCATCATATATTTATAAGATGGAATATACAATATAGGCCGAGGGATGAGATCCCTTGCTGGTAGAAAAAATTTGAATCAAACTACATTAACAAAATGAAAGATCTCAAGGACCAGAGAGCACAGGCTCTCTTTGAAAAAATGATTTTTAGTTCAATTCATTTTCTAAATCTTGCATTACCTTGTTTAAGGTTTAATATGAACTCTTTGGTAAAGAAAAGACCATTATAAAGCATAAACCCTCTAGAAAGGTCCATGCCATGCGCCCTTTAGGCTGATCACCCACAACTATCACTCGACCAAACTCATTGGCGTCCCCATACGGATGTTTTAAAATCAACATACTAATCTACATGACTACATGTATAGGCTTTCAAAGTTCCTTGTGGTCAACTGAGACCACGAAACATAAAATTATTATAAATAATACGTGATCATGGGGCTGATGGGAATATCTATACTAGGAACTACCGAACTAACAAATTATAGTTGTTTGGTGCAAGGGCTTGCTTTTTTTAAAGCATTGATATGAACTCAAACCAATGGAGTTGCACTTAAAATATGTTTTGGTAGAGCTAAGTGAAACTGAAAGTAAGACAAATCTGAGATGACGTGCCACAACTGCAACAAGTTTGGATACTAAGCCAAAAAGTGTTGCTCTAATTTTTTTTGTTCAAATTCCTTTGTTTGCACAACGGGAATTGCTTTTTAGAATTCATTGGAGTGGACAGTGGACACAGGAGCAACCAAACATAATGGAGTAGAAAGGAAAAAAAATCCATAGGCTTTTGTCATATTCTATGTGGAAGCCAAAGATATATATGGAAGACAACTTTAGTGAAGACGCACATACTAAACAGTTATGGACATGGACAACATGCTGATACTCTTAGAGCATCTCTAATGGGCAAGGCGAAATCACTGATTTTGCAAAAAATTTGAAAACCTGTCCCTAATGGTGCTATAATGCCTTAAGGGCATTGTAAAATTTCCTGCCATTATGAAGATATAGCCTACACGTAGGACAAGATAGCCGGTCAAAAAGTACATTGTAGAAGACAGACAACAGAACCTACCTTTGAGCCAGTTGTTTTTATTTATATTTTAATCAGGGAATAACATGCGGGGTCTTACTCTCTCTTCTCTATAATGCTATTCCTACTAGATAACTTGTTAATGACTTAAAACCTACATTCACATGTTACAAAGATCACACGCCCAAATCGCCAAAGTGATCAACACACCAAATTCGATTCAGTTTATCTTCTATATATAATTGTAATGTGAATATTATGTATTCAGAATAAAGGACTATGAGCAATAATAGACCGCAGGAGAAATGGAGAATACTAATAATATAAACCTCATAAACTTCCCAACAATGATGCACACAAGCACTGAGCATACTTCAAATTTACAACAGCCCATGGCCATGATTACATGCTATCTCAGTGTTATCAGACTAATCCTGGAAGAATTGTTCACTCTTCAACAGAGGTACACAGTGTCAGACAAGCAGCTGAACAACATTTTCCCAATATACAATTCTTATTAATGCGTCTGCATGCAGACTTATGGGTCAAAAGTCTAAACACAAGTAAAATAAATCGATTCTTACAAATTGAGTGTCTTTTGGAAAAATAATTAAATTCTCAATTATGTAGGGTACTATTAAAGCAGAAGAAACTGCACCCGGGGTCGCCACTGGAATGATTTTGTCTCTTCGTGAAAGGTAAATAAAATTTTTTCTTTCTCTTGCATATTGAGTTTGGATGTTGTGATCACTATTGTCTTATCAAAGCTAATAAAAGAAGTGATCCTTTGAGTATGTGACTATCTATATACTTTTTTGGGGTTTCATGCAGTCTTCAGAGCTGCAAGGATACCCTTGGAACATACGAGGTATGTATGCAGCCTGTGATTTTATCTAAATTTCAGTATGATTTATTGATTTATATAGTTGTGATCACTACATATTTCCTTTTCTTTAAAAAGTCAAAACTTATAACCTTGGAAGTTTCGTAGGGAAGCAATAAATTATTTATGTTCAGAACCCTTGCGTTTAAGCGTAATACTGTTGTCTTTTCAATTTTGACATGTGCAATGAATAACTCATTACTGACTTCTCCACGGCTGGACTCTGAAGTTTATGAATGTGAAGATGATCAACAAAATCTTTGTACTTATAGAAAATGATCAATAAATTTTTCCGTTTGATATTTGTTTTTCGTTTGGAGTAAAAATAGATGTTTGAGTATAATCTACAAGCAACCTGTCATACCAACTGATTATAATAAATTACTGAATTTTTAATGTAGACTATGTGGTCAAATATGCATTAATTTACACATTGATAGTTTCCCTTATGTGTATTTTTTAGGACACTTGGCAGTGAAGCCTAATAAATTTTGTTTAGTTAAGGGCATATTTATTACTCATGATTTACAAACGAAAGAACTTTTATATTCAGGGCAAGTTATAACCTTAGGCCTCTTGAATTTATCCTTTTAATGTTGTATACTTCCTTAATAATTGAATTTTAATAGGTTTTATATCATGAAATACCTTACTTTTCAATATACCATTTATGAGTTGACGAGTACAATCCGGAAACGGTTACCTATATCCCTTATCTTTTTTTGTTTTTCATTTTGTTGTTTAATCTAAGCTGCAACACGTACCACTGCCTATGCGACACATCCTACATGAACTGAGACAACAGTTATTCATATAAGAGCTTGCACATTTATATGATCATATTGTTTGCATTTTGTAATGGGATCCATATTCCATACTAAACTATTGTAATCAAGCCTACAAATAGATAGTTATCTGTTTCTTGTCCTTGGATGGTAATCTGGAAATGTTGTTTCAGGCGGAGCTTGAAGCTGCAAAGTCAGAGATTCAAAAGTGGTATTCCGCATTCCAAAACGAGCCTGGTATAGGAACAGGCTCATCTCCAGGTTAGGCATCTACAACGACAGCTAGGCGCAAATTTTTTTTTTTGATGAAAAACGTTTTAGTAAATATTCAATCAAAGCCCGATTAAAACATGAAGATATTCCCAACCTATTGCAAAACTCCCATGACTCCCAAAATCTCCTAAATCTGAGACTCGATACCTATAGGAACCATAAATAGACCCTTAAACTATCATTTCAGTCAGTACAAGCGACAAAGATATGGTGCTTAATGCACAATGAGAAGTAATAATACATCACATTTGGTGAATATGAACTTTTTGACGCTAATCACAGTTTGCAGTATATTATTCACCACATGTATAGAAAGCTCATATTACACAGTACACACTACCTAGAAGCCCCTAAGATCGCACTAAGAATAGGCTAGCTAACAAGTATGTTATTAGTGATAACGGTTGAGGAATCAATCTACCTGATTGGCTTCACCAATAGGCATCCACAATGACCACGATTTGGTGAAAGATCCAAGAGAGGATAGTTAAAACTCAACGACCTCTAGGTAATGAACCTAGAGATGATCTACATTTACCACTACTTCTGTGGATGGCACAAGTTTTAAATGTTCGTTCCTTTCTGATTAGTAATCCTATCAAGATTTCCCTTACTGTGTATTATTACTGCGGTTAGCATACTTATCCCTTTTCTTCTTAGTTTGTTATGGGCTTTATTGATGAAGAATTGTCGTTTTGATCGTGCAGAACCTGGTTTAGTGGTTAGATACCTTCACACTGTAAAATCCTCTGAGGAGTCACTGAAAGAACAGGTTAGTTTGAAGCATTGTTCTGTCTTATCTGCTTATCATTGCATGCATAGGTTCTTACTTTTTGTTTATACAGCTTGAGAAAGCTAAGAAAAAGGAAGCTGCATTTATTGTAACATTTGCAAAAAGAGAGCAGGAGATAGCCGAATTGAAGGTGAGAGTGTGAGACTGCAATTTATTTCATTACATCTATAAACTCTGGTCAGTAATATTGAACAAGTTCTAGTTGCCTATCCCCTTGTTATACAATTTATCTTAAGTCGATCTGAGTTTATATCAAGTCCGACCTATAAATTTTGTATTGTGGGAAACTAAAATCCTATGTTGGACACGAGTGTACGATGTTAGTTATTTCGAACAGCTAAAGCTTCCAATCTTTTGTCTGTAGATTACATTTGTAAAGTGCTGTGACTTCACTGCAGGAAAAAAAATTCTTATTATGAAATTTTAATCTTCCCTTGTTCTATGCATTATAAGCTTGATTTGATATGAGACAAAAATATTAGATGAATGAGTGATATTGATATTATACCTGCTTTGAGAAAGTGCATTTATAAAAAAAAAAATTCCTTGCTTGAAAGTGAAAGTATACCTCTTTAGGTAAATGAATATTGTTAAGTATGCTCTCATATTGGTTCTCTGCAGGCTGCACTATTACTGGTTAGGGTTTATTCTTTAAGTTCTTATCCAATTTGAGTTTAATTAACTTACTTTTATAAATCAAATTCCCAGACTGTTGTCCGAGATCTCAGAGCGCAACTAAAGCCACCGTCAATGCAGGTAATATACAGGCATTACTCTACTCTGCCATATCATGTTTGCTGGCCAGCACTTTTTGGTGGCTGAAGTGTACCTTTTTCTTTAGGTTTGAAATTTTTAGTGAAAGATTGAAATAGTTCATAATTAATTGTGGCTACTGATTTTGTTGGTCGAAGCCATTCTATATATGCTGATTGTTGTGGTGCATATATATGCTCTGCACTAGGTCCTTTAACAATGTATTAGTGTAAGATGTTTGTTACTTTTGAGATACTTTCAAATGCTTTCCTTGTGCTATTGTTGTATACTTTTATACATGCACCTTGTGCTTGGTCAACAGCCTTCAAAATTTGTTGATTTGTATAGCCATGAAGTGGATAACGGGGAGTTGTACATGGAGGGGAAGTGGGATTTGGAATGATAGGTTAGAAGGTGTGAGTGTAGGGAAATGGGCAACTACACATAATGGCGTTGTTATTGGGTAAAGTAGGATTACTATCTTGCTATTTCTCTTGGTGTGATTAGTAATTAGTTATTACATTATTTATATCAATGAATATCTTTTATTGATCTGAGAAACTAAAAGATGTCCAGAGCTACATGATTTGGTGATGTATGTTGCAAGTTTCTTAATTAATATTCTCTGAAACTTTCACAGGCGAGGAAGTTATTACTTGATCCAGCTATACATGAGGAGTTTACACGTTTAAAGGTGCATGCCTGATACTTCCAACTGCAGGTTATTTTCTGTCAAGGCAATATAGTGTTCATGTATATATCTTATTGTTTAAGCCTGATACTGTAACTTAGAACCAATGGGTGAATGGATGGTCGATTATTGCAGTATGGATCTTTGATTTATAATTCTTCGTGAACTGAATCCTTTATAAATGAATAAAAGTTTTATTTATAAAAAGGAAGTTTGTGTCAGCTAAGTTAGGCTAATGAAGTAGAATCTCATCAAGTCATAAGAGAAACAAGATTACAATTTAGAGAGGAAAAATACATCAGCCTCGGGCTCAAGGTTCAATTATTATGTCCCAACTATCACCACCAATTCCTCAAAGTGGCCTCTATTAATGTTATTTATTAGAAACTAATACCAACAAGAAAGTGAGATTGTCTTGCTTCCAAGAAACTGCTGCCCGTAACAGTCTCCATAAGCTTCCTCCCAGTGATTGGGTATCCAATGCTGTACTACTTGCTGCTTGTACCAGTTTTCATAAGCTTCCTCCCAGTTATTGGGTATTACCTATTTGAAAAAGATTTATAATTGCAGGTCAGTTTCTCCCAACTGCAAGTTAATATATGTGAAGACTAGTAATCTGCTCCTCATTTTTCGAAATCCTTTTTATTTGAAAAGCCATCACTGTCTTGTATTACATTTGTCAAGAAGAAAATATATAGTGTGGGTCAAACATAGTGTTGCCACAAGTCCCTGCGTCTAACCAATGGTTAACTTTCATCTGGAGGCAGTAGTAGGAAATGGTATGACGCACGTTAGAAGTTGGGATCGACAATATAAAGGGAAACGAAGATATATGTTCTGCACAGTTAAGTTTGAGGGAAGATTTGGTCTTGATCTTTATGAAAACAGGGATTGCCAAGTTAAAAAATAAAAAAAATTGCATATCTCTTCTCCCTCCTTCGTTTTCAACTTTTCTTTTTCTTCTAATATGAAACGTTAAATTCCAAGAGTTCCTCACATCGAGCAATCAATTTTAATAGTTTCCGTGTTACTCAATCTCGGAGTCGGACTTAGCTAAGTTCAATGTAAAACAATTGCTTCAACTTTTTATTTTTTTTGAGAGGTAAACCAGCATAATATACTCATAAATTTAACAGAATTTAGTACAAGGTATGACGATGTATGAGATATACCTGGTCTAAAAGAAATACAATACAAAATAACAAATACAAGTAAAAGTACTTAAAGAAAAACAAAGTGCAGACTGCCAGGAGAAAGCAAAAGAGGCTTAAGGAAGCTCCTTGTGTTCCTGTCATCTCTTGCACCAAAGGAAGAAAATTCCGTTGATGTTAAGAATGGTGTTATCTAAATCCCGCTGAATGCCCTGCAAATGTCTTTGAATCCGCTCCAACTTCAAATTTATAATTTAAAATTGGTTCTGTATCCTAAATTACCTGACAAGTAATGTAGTTCCATAAAACTGACATTGCTCATACCATTCTTGACAAGTTGACATCAATGGGCTTCTGTTCCTTTGGTGCAAGAGATGACAGGTTCATAAAATATTTGTGTTTTTGTGTTCTCTTAAAGACTCTGAGATTCTTGGGCTCTGATGTTTTCTTTATTTTCTTTCTCTAGTACAATCTTGACCAGGGATGTCCTTTTGTTTATTGTCTTTAGTTGAATGAGATCGGAGTAAAGTAACTTCGGATTTTGTTCGTGATTGTATATGCTCTCTGGGTACTTCGGTACATTTCTAATCGAGTTTACTTTGTGTGCCTTAACAACAGAACTTAGTTGAGGAAAAAGAGAAGAAAGTGAAAGAGTTGCAGGATAACGTTGCTGCTGTCAATTTTACCCCACAAAGCAAGATGGGGAAGATGCTGATGGCCAAATGTAGGACCTTGCAGGAGGAAAATGAGGAGATTGGAACGTTGGCTTCTGAAGGGAAGGTATAACTTTTTTTAGATGGGGAGGGGGAACAGATATTTATATGTAAATCTACATAGACAGACATGAACAATTTTTTTTAGCAATTATTTGATTGTTTCATCTCATGCTTCATTCTTTTACCGGTACTTGTGATTTTTTCCACAAAATAGAAGTACTGTATATTCTAAGTACAGGTCAACAGTTCAATCTTTCGGGTAGGGTAATGAAAAAGCTGTATATTAGTCTTCTCCTAATTATAAGTGACTGCATGTGGAATTTACAGATCCATGAGTTGGGAATGAAACTTGCACTGCAAAAATCTCAAAATGCAGAACTCAGAAATCAATTTGAAGGTAAGCATTTTTTGCAGAAAACAATATGGGTTTGATTCTACAGTTGATGATAAAATAGTTATGTTACAAGAATATTGGGGAAGACTCTGAATCAAATGTGTAGCATCCTTAACACCACTATTGTAGTGTATGCCATTTATTCTTCAAAATAAATAAGTCTTACATCTAGAATTGGAATCTTGATATTTTTCAAATAATACCAGTAGAAACTTATATTTACTGTACCTTTGGTAACAATTGAGAAGAACCTTTTACTCCATTTATATTGGTAACCATGATACTGGAGCGCTTTCAATATATATTCTTGATTGGAAATCAGGAGTTCAGGACTACCATGGTTGCTTGAATCTTTTCTTTTATTTATTTATAATGGTTTAAAATATTGTTGTTGAGCCTCCAGAGTAGCTCCCCAAAGATGGTCCAAAAAATTGAAGGTGTCAATTAATTAAATGATATTAAGAATTATTAGAAGCATGTCACCGGAAACTAATATAGGAAACGTAAACTCATACTGGCTGACACGGATGGGAACATCCCTCACGACATGGTTAATGTGCAATAATTTTTGGCGGAGTGCTTTGTGAGTGAGAACAATGGCTTGGTGTAGGACATGAGGACCTCACTTAGAGGAGAAGGCCTAAGGAAAGGGAAATGGATATATTTTGGTTCATAGCAACTATTTTTCAGGCAGATGTGATCCAAACGACCATGTAAAACATGTAAGATAATAGTGTACTTTAGAAATGTCAAATTTGGTATTTGAGATGTAATTGGGATGCTTTAGTAACGTTAATAGTGTAGCTTTGTTAATCTTTTCTTTTATCCTAGAAACTGCCAAAAACTATGATTTCGTGTTTGAATTGGGAAAGGTTTAACCTAGTTTATAAAGGCATCCCTCTTATGTGGGAGGTTGTGGGTTCAATCCTTGCTGACAGCAATTAGGGGAATCTTACACCTATAAGTCCTAGGAGAATCTCTCCATTGTGGAGAGCAATCACAGTCTTAATTTGAAGTGTTTTGGACCCTAAATGAAACATTATGGTGTTTTTGTATATACTAATATAAGTTAGAATTGTAGGTGGTTTTATTAATTAGCGAGACCCCTCTTCCTGACTTGGATTTTTAAATTAGAATTATGCCAATAATCACATGTTCGTTTGTCTTATTACGAGATTAGATAAGAGGAAAAATATTTAATAAAGATCCTGAATTAATTGAAAAAAACCCAGTGCAAAGTTTCCATTAATTCAGTAAGTTTGACTAGATAGTGGACTTTACTATTGAGGATCACCAAGCAGTCAAGCACCTACAAGGAGTCCCTTCACCAATGTCCAACATAAGTGAACCATTCCTTGGATTTATTCTTCTATAAAGGGTGTAAAGCTCCAGGACACTAATGATTGTGACTTTACCATATGCAACACAGTCTCAAGTATGCCTTCGATGAATATTCTTGACCTTCTCAGCCCAGTTTCCAAAGTTTGCCTTTGTTCATTGTCTCTTGAAGATATTACTTTGAGAAAGATCTACATGGTATGATGGGCCTAAAAGCATGTTAAAAGTATGGAAAAGGGTAACAAGAATTTTGGTTGTGTTTTATTATTGTAGTCATTTTAGTTGCCAAGATAAGCAGTGCACAAGGTGCATAACAGAGAATCTACAAATTGTATATAGCGCTAAGACTCGATCCTCTTTGTTACCATAGTCGGTCAGATAATTCAACAGCTATATCATAAACGAATTTTACTGCTATAGGTTTTCTTTTCTCATTCAACACTTTATTATTTGTATCAACAAAATATAAGTTCAGTTCGGTTTGCTATATTTTTGGTCTTGACCATTTGTGTTTATGGATCGTGGTCAGTTGAGATATATGCACCTCACCCTGGTTTTTCAGTGCTCCTAGTTGGTTGTGTAAATTTGGTGTCATTATACACTTCCATTTTTTCCATACAGGATTGCGGGAATATATGGACGGACTGACTAATGAAGTGGAAAAATCAAATGAAATGGTAACCTCACATTACCAGCCTCCTAGGACATAATTATTTTTACTTAAAGAATCTTGATGCTTGAGTGGGTGCATTATTTCCAAATTCAGACAAATGCATTTTAGGCTCATTATTGTTGTGCTATGATATATGACTACTGAACAATTCGATGTGCTTTATATAGAAACATGTCATGATTTGTTATTCAGTTAACGAGAATAAATTATTTGCAGTATATTTATG